>JAGFMF010011827.1:11015138-11025371 GCA_019455555.1 Galemys pyrenaicus
TCCATCCATGTTCCCATGAAAGAGTCTAGTTTTTCATTTCTGATTGCTGAGTAGTATTCCATCGTGTATATGTACCACAGCTTCCCGATCCACTCATCTAAAGTTACCTTTTAATGGTGATCTTCCTATACTTTGCCACTATTGCATCCTTCATACTAAACATTGAAAATGCTTTATTTATTACCTTATTTTCTGTGTTATTTTTCTTGTACATGTTATTTTATATTCATGTATCTCAGCTACTAGGTTTAACTGCATTTAAATGTAGAAATTTCTCTGTCAGGATTTCTCTCTATCTGAACCAGAATATAAGTAAATTGTGTAAGGAAATCTCAATTATTCTAAGCGTGTTTGAAAACGAGAACCATGTTAGATGCATAAGAGAGAAGTTTATTCACATTATACAGTCAATACCTTCGAGTGTTAGATCTTAATTCTCTAATGGTCCTCAGTTCATAAAGTCTTCGGATAAGTATCCTTCTATTTATTTGTGTTGTAGATATAGATTTTCATAAATTGCATTTATTAAAGCTGAAGAGTTGTGCAAATAATTAAAAAAAACATTTGTGAGTTTGAAATGTGTATTCAGGGTTTACAAGAAGTGACACATGCTGAGAATGAATCAATGCATACTTACTGGTGGGGACCTGAAGGAATAAGAAAAATTATGAGTCTAATTCACATCTGACCTGCTTCTGCCCAAAGTAATATAAATAATTGATCTCTATCTGCACTGCCACAATTGTCTTTCTTCACATTCCTCTTGATAGCTTTGTGTCAATACATATGGATAACTTAGAGAATAAGTTGCAATTGTGACCTGTAATTAATGTCAGGAAAATGCATTTTAAATTTCTTTCAGGAAAAGACAAAAATGCTCATTATCTTTAGGGATATCTAAAGCATAAGCTGTTCCTCTTTTAGTTATTTGCCTGGATAAAGAATAAGTTGTTCATCTTTTAGTTATATGTCTGGATAACTACAAAGTTCCAGTGGAGAGCTGTGGGTGAAAGTAGGACAAATCCATTTATTTTTAGACAGATAGATGATAGATGTAGATGATAGGTTTAGATCTAGATTTAGACCTAGATATATTATAGCGAAAAGAACAAATGCACAGAGAAGTTCCCCAAGTTTCTATATAGGAGATATAGAATTCCTGTGGCAAGGTACTTGCCATCCATGGGCAATCTAGTGGGTTTTTTGGTTTGTTTTCTTTTGTTTTTTTTAGGCTACAAGTGACATATTTTCTTTATTTTTCTATAGTAAAAGATAATTTTATTAAAAATTAAGTTATGGCAATTTATTTTTAATATAGGAAACTCACAATAGTATATTCATGTGTGATTTTAGCATTTACTTTGAAAATAATGTTGGTCTGTGGGGTACCATTTTTAATGCTTATACCATAGCAAGACAATTATTACTTTTTAAAGGCCTGAAATATACCATACACACACACACACACACACACACACATATATTTCCTTTTAGTGGGGTAACTATTTTACAATGTTGTTTGTGTTTTAGAAGTACAGGTTCTACCCTTTCTTTTTTCATTTTATGTATTTTATTTTATATACAAGTGGCACATTTCTAGTGAAATGACTTTCTACACAAAAATCTTGTTTAGATTGTTGGCTGCTCCTTGCTTCTTAATAGAGAGTCTTCTTTTTATTTTTGGTGTTAAAACAAATAACCAGAAAAGAATATACAAGACTCTAGGATCAAGCTTGTAGCTTTTGTTCATTAAGGAAACATAACAAAATAAGCTTAAATAGACACATCAGGGCACCAACAAATTCAGCTGCCTCAGATGGTAGTCAAGTGGTTGATGATGCTAATAGAATAATAGAACAGACTTTGTATATTATCATCTAGCCCAACAACCTGAGTTCACAATTGGAATACTTAAAACACTTTCAAGTAATTTGCTTAATGTGATATTCATTGACTCATTCAACAAATATGTATAGTATGCCTTTTGTATGCCAGGCATATCTGGCCCCCTTTGTTACTGTATAGTAATAGTAAAAACATCAATAAATAAAATCTTTGAAAAAAATCAATAAAATACTTGATATAATTATTTTAATAGGTACAGAAAAGAAACTATATGTGGAAATGTAATAGGGAATAATTTTTAACTGGGTGATTAGAATAGCACTCTGGAAAGATGACATTGACTTAATGCCTAAAGAATCAGAAGGAACTGGCTTTATAAAAGAACAGTAAAAAGAGAAAATTTTAGACTTGAAAGAATAAAATGGTCTGACTGAAAATAAGCATAAACCATTGGGATTAGTGAAACAAATTAAATGGCATTAAGAAAGTTTGGAGAGATTTGAAAAAAAAAAACTTGTATAGTTAAATAAGAATCTGAGAAATATGATTGCTGAAGAAAGAACTTCTACAATATCTTTGTGATCAGTCCCTTGTCAATTGTATGGGGTGCAAAGATTTTTTCAAAAATGGTGGGGTGTCTCTTCATTTTGGTTAATGTTTCTTCTGCTGTACAGAAGCTTTTTAACTTGAGGTAGTCCCATCTGTTTATCTTCTCTTTCATTTTTATTGTTTTGGGGGAATGCATCTTTAAAGGCACTACTAAGATGTATGTCTTGTAGCATTTTACCTATGTTTTCTTCTATATATTTTATGGTTTCAGGTCTTACATTCAGATCTTTTATCCATTTTGAGCTGAGTTTTGTACCTGGTGTAAGGTAGTGTTCTAGTTTCATTTTCTTGCATATGGCAGACCAGTTTTGCCAGCACCATTTATTGAATAAGTTGTCCTTGTTCCATTGCACATTCTTTGTTCCTTTGTCAAAGATCAGGTGTCCATATATGTGTGGTTTTACTTCTGGGCTTTTTATATGGTTTCATTGGTCTGTGTGTCTGTCTTTGTTCCAGTACCAAGCTGTTTTAATTACTATTGCTTTGTAGTATAGTTTGAAGTCTGGGAGTGTGATACCTCCAATCAATGGATTTAAGGAAGTGTTTGTCATATCACCTAATTTACCTACAGGTTTAGACACAAACACACATGTATATGCATATATATGTAAATGATTAAATTCTACCTAATTAGTGGTTTTGGTCAATGTGACAGATAAAGAGAACAAATATTAAAGTAATTTATGTGTCATGATGATAATAATTGATAAGTGATGGTCAAAGCTGGCTAAAGAGAGAGAAAAAACAAAAAATCAGAAGAGTAATTATAGATACAGAAAAGTTGAGTTCAATTACATGAAAACTGTTCATATAAAATTATTGTAATGAAGGTACTAGAAAGTCAGCTGAAAAATATAGGTGATGGCAATCAGAGTAACAATACTTTGAAACTGGCATTTCAGAGATAGTATAGGAGACAATACAGTAATAAAATAGTCAAGTGTGTCAACAGGATGAACACATAAAATGAACGTAGAAAAAACTTTTGTTACAGTTGAGAAAGTCTAGAAGTGCAAATGGGCCAGAGTTTTGAACTGGTCCTTCCCAACAGGAAGACATGCATCTAGCAAGGTTAAAATATTAATGGATAACTGGATAATGTCCATAGCAGTCAACGAGAAAAATAATTTAAGAAAAAAAGTCAATATTGTTTTCTTCTTATAGAAAATAAACATAAGTAGATCGATGTAGTAATGTATGTTTATTAAATGGAGAATGACTAATCTATCTCTTGAATTCCTCACTGAGTAATAATGATTCTTTGGCAAACATTTGAGCTTCAGTCTCTGACCACAAAATGTATTGTCTCAGGTATAAGATTTGATTATTCTTCTGGTTTAGGTTCCAGTAATGGTGTAAGCCATATTTAACTTATAAGATACTGTATCTACTGGTCAAATGGTCCAAATGTTCTTTTGGGAGAAAGTTCTAGATTAGCCTAGTATTCTCTTATTTAGCTCCTTTAATACAGATATCTTGATTTTACATGACTAGACATTTTAGGACTCCATTCTTATATTTTATTGTCAAACTGTCTTCTATATTTATTGGAGGAATAAAGTGAACTGATTCAAGAGTCTGCTGCTCTTTATTCCCTGCTGTCAACTATGCTGACGCAGTTATTTTAAATTATCCATCCTGTGTTGTATTCCTTTGAAGATTAAAAATTTCTTTAATGAAAATCTGAATATACATAATGAAAAATCACTTTTAAATTGAAGCCTTTTCCAAAGTCACACCAACTCTAGAAATTTTTAAAGCTGTAAAAAATTAAACTATTGAATTAATTCCTAGAAACCTAAATGAAAAAGATACGTAAAGAAAAAAAATATAAATTCCCACTATACATTCCATGTGAATTTTGTTCACCTTGATGACTACAGCATGCCAATCTTAATATTTGATTATTTGTCCTTTAATTTTTATTTATTTTTTAATTTAATGCTATTGTGATTTATATAGCCTTACTTAAATAGGGATGTGGCAAGCATCTCAGCTCTATTTTTCTTTATAGTACAACAATAATGCTTAGAGCCATTGAGCCAGCCTCACAGTGTAATAGCACCTTATATCTTATAGTGTAGCATTCCAAAGATGGTATGCACAAACATTTACTATTAAAAACCTCACAGTAAGGTATTGCAAAATTGTGGTTAAATCAAAGGATATCTTTTTAAAGATATTTCACACTCAAACTCAATATGGCATTTACTTGGAAGAGATAATTAAATATTCATGGATGATCACAAATTGCATATTAGGTTCAGAAACACTTGCCTAAATGTTTTTCCATTTCTAAGAACTGCAGTTATAAGCCCAGATTAAGGTGTAGGATTAATAAAAAATGAATCTACAGAATATTATACTGAGCATATCTGTCTACATAACTTAATGTAGTAAGGGATCTTGGATGACTTTCAAACATAAGAAAAAATATGGAATTTATTTCACAAGATTATTTTTTAGGCTTTCCTAAAAAATGAAAAAAATATGTAGCTGTATCAGGTGCCATTACATTGGGTCATTTACAAATTAATGGAGCACAATGGATATGATTTATACAATGAGTATTTTGGAAGCTTGCTATAAATGGAGTTGCTTCAATTTCTATTTAGCAGACTGCAAAGATGCCGATCAAGTCCTGTATTTAACCCAAAATGACATTTTCCTTGTTTTGCCTGCTCTGTATTTCCTGGTTAGAATGCTTGTCTAAAACACAAACTCTGTAGACATTGGTCAAGGTACCATGTAGTAGAAAGCAGAAGGAACATGCTGTACAGAGGAAGTTGATTCCTTCTAGAAACAATGAGGAGGGAGGACAGGGAAAACAAATCTGCAGACAAGAATGCAGCCTGGGGTTGTTTAGGGCTCACTACATGATTCTTGTAACTGAAAGTTTGCTCAGAAGAATGTAAAAGAAAAATCACCTGCCTTTGGTTGGGATAGGAGTCATTCTTTCCTTGGTCAGTGTAATTGCGTTTGCTCTTTGAATTTTGTACACTAACATGCAAGCTACTGACATTTCTTGTCCTAGATTTGTGAAAATTGTTAAATACTCATGTTACTGATAGATTGCTTTAGCATATGATATAGTGCAGCATCTGAAAAAAATGGGTGCTCATGAATATTTACATGTGTCCTATTGGTCCCCAGTTAATGAGATCCTTGTGATACTTACTTGAGACAATTTAACAAAAGTGAAATATAACAATGGAGTCAGTCTTTCCAGCATCTTCCTCCAGCTGAGTAACTACCATTTCAGTACATGTCCATAGCTTTCCTATACCTTTATCAGTCCCCATCCTATACCTATATTAAATATTCTAAACATGTAGACATTAAATATATCTTGTACAAAATTTATTTATTTATTTTTAAAGACTTATTTATTTATGCATACAAGCACTGGGGTACAGGCCAGAGGTGTGGGGGGGTGAGAGGATTCACCACAGAGAGCGGGGAGCAGAACAGGCAGATCAACTGAAGTAGGGATCAGTAGGATAAGTAGGGATAAGTAGCAGATCAACTGCTGAGGGGAGCAGCGGGCACAGCAGGAGAGGTCTGTCATACCATGTGGGTCCCCTCCCTGGCTGGAGGCAGGGTTCGAACTCATGCTGCAGTGGCTGCGGTTTGCTTCATAGTGCTTTGCTTAACCCACTGCACCACCAGGGAGGCCCTATCTTGTACAAAATTTAAAGAAGGAAGAGAACATCATTTGCGGAAGAAAAAAAAAAATAAGTTGAAGCTAAAAGAGTTTTTTTTTTAAATAGTATATATATTATATATGTGTGTATATATTACATCATTGTTTATTTTTGTACAATGTTTGATTTCTCCTCTCAGGTATAGTACCCATAAAATTATCTCTACCAAGTCACCTTTGAACTATCACCAGAGTCTCTTGTGTTCTTCCACCCCTGTTTTAACCTTTCTACTTCCCTCTCCCATGTCAGTTTTTAGTAAAGAGAAGAGGGATGCCAACAAGATGCCTCATCTGCACTAAGATATTACCCAGTGTAAAGAATAAGAAGTTAAAAGTTAAATAAACAATAACAAGAGATCCAGTACTGAGAAGAATAAAACAATCTCATAATTACTTAAAAACATGGTTTTGAGGTAATTCTACCTAGTTATGGGATAAATCATTCCCCATTTCAAAATATATTAGGAAAATCTCTTGATGAATAAGAGAGGTGTTCTTGTTTGTTTCCTTCTTTTTTTTATTTTTTAAATTCTTTTTTAATTGCAATTTCTCATTCACAAGCATAGTATTTATTCTACTCTTCTGTTTCCTTTTTTTGTATCTTGTCTAGAAATTTATTTTTTATTTTATATATATTTTACATTATATTTCATTTTTGTACATTGTATATTTCTCATCCCCATGAAATTCCATCACCAATTCACCCATGTACCTCACCATACTCCCTTGTGCTCTTCCCACCCATTTTACTCCTTTTCCCTCCTCTTCCCCTCGGGAATATCTCTGGTTTATAGTTGTCTGTTGATTTTTATTTTTTATTTATTGTAATTGATTTTTTCCTTAGTCCCTTGTTTGTTTGCTTTTTGGTGTAGAAAATAGCCTTTATGAAATATATAAACAATTATGATGAAACATGTCTAATGAAAGCACAAAGGACTGAGGTGATGGTGAAATGGTGGTGGGAAATCCATGGGATCCACAATTGATGTCAAATATATATAAATAAAGAAAAAGAGGGGGAAAAAGAAACATGTCTAATAATGTCAATGGAATTTTATGACTTATATACAACAATTTTAAATAATTGCTATTTAGCCTTATTTCTGTTTTAGATATATGTATTTGGTTAGTCTTCATGTATTAAAAGTGTTTATTTTACTAATTTAATACTGCTTCATCTGAGAACAATTTAATTAAGATAGAGAACCTATAAAATAAAAAAATGCAAAATTTTGAAAATTTATTAATGTCTAAATTAACTCTAAAATTTCATTTTTGATGTATGCAGTTATTCATTTAAAATTTTGTTCTAAATTTAGTAAAATGTTGAATTCATTCTGAATATGTTTATTTCATTTTAAATATATGAGGAATTATAATATTTTCAATAATCCCACACTACATTTGCATATTCTTTTATCTTCAATAGTGATTCTTTCCAGTAATTTCAATTTTGAAAAATTTACAGGATTGTTTCTATGTTTCAGTCATAAATATTATTATACAGATAGCCATATAAATATGTATCTAACCATTTACATCATTTATATATTAAATTTTCCTCTAGCTTCTCAGTAGAGAATTTCATTCCACATGAAATTTTGAGTCAGATAAAGGAAACATTATAAACAATGCATATTTTGAATTTGATAAAAAATTCCAATAAGTCCTGAACTAAAGATTGGTTCTACATAAATGATTCATAAATTTTTTCTCCCTTTTGAAAATTAAGGAAAAAAGCTGCCCTATTTTTTCCTTCTCACAGGTTCTTGCTATAATATTACATTTCAGAGTCATCATATGAAAATTGGACTGAACTTTTATTGCTCCATGGGAGCAATAACTAAATTGTCAAAAGTGTCCCATTTTCCTATATTATTATCTGCCAGTAATCAGATTAATTTACTATGCCCTTGCTTTTTTTGTGTGTGTAGAGAAAAAGACCATGTTTTAACTAAAACTTTCTGTCGCCAATGAAAATGATCTAACAACCAAAGACCAAGTATTTTATTTCACTACTTCTAGAAATACTAATACTATATTGATTCACATATAGCCAGACAGGAAATTAACTAAGCAGGAGGAAACTACCTAAATATCTATAAAAAGATAAATATGTGAAGTGATGAATTGTTAATTAACTAGATGATAGAAATCCTTTCACAATTAAAAAAAAGAATAAGGAAATAAAATCTTTAATTATGTTTGCTCTTGAGTTGTATACTTTCTAAGAGATCAAATGGGTCTTTGAAAGCAGAAACATCATTATTTATCTTATATATTCATCCCATTGAAAGATGTCCAAATCTATGGACTTAAAAATGGTTTTAAAATACTTGTATAGTGAATGAGCAAAATATGACATCATGTGATTAGCCAAAGTTTATCCCCCTTCTCTGGATCTCTCTTAATTTCTCCACAGTATTTTCTACTGTGAACACTCTTAGGAGCTCCAATTCATCTGCTAAAGAAGTCATCGTTATCTGGGAATTTGGATTTTTAGTAGTTCAACTACTTTATTCAGGTTCAGTCTCATAACTATTCTGGAATTTGGGAGGAATATTAAGTATTTTGTTACCTTTAGATTCTACCATTCTAATTTTTAGCTTTGTTTTTGATTACTGTATCTTGATTCACCCTTTTCTCCTACCCATGTCTGTCTATTTACAATGTTTAATTTGTGAAAATATTTATGTATTTATTTATGAGTAGAATGACTGGGATGTAGGCCAGAGGTACAGGTGGTGGGGTGGTGGTGAGAGGATTCACCAGAGACAGAGTAGGGAGCAGAAAGGCAGATTTACTGAAATACACTGCTGAGGGGAGCAGTAGGCAACACAGGAGAGGTCTGCTACACCATACATAGGTTAGCTCCCTGGCTGGGATGGAACTCAAGCCCTAGTGGTGATAGTGTTACAGGGCAAGGAGAGGGGAACTCCAGAACCCCCAAACCTGCCTGCTTTAAATAGGTTCTGCCATACATTTCATCAAGGCAAAACATATAAGACTTTTAATGGAAAGAAACTTTAATACAATTAGTGAGCAATACAAAAAAGACAAAGAATGTAGTTTCTAAATTAAGCACTTAAAGTTACCCATATCCTCATGAGCAAAAAGCTCACCCAAACGGGATTGGCCCAAAGCAAGGCCTGAAAGCCTGCCACAAGTCTAAAGCAACTTCTAGTATTTTTCTTTTGCCTTCTGACTTACTTCGCTGAGCATAATCCCTTCCAGTTCCATCCATGTCCCTATGAATGCATCTAGTTTTTATAAGGGAACCAAATAAAGATCAAGGAAAGGAACAAGAACAATTATAGTAATAACAATAAAGACACAGAAACTAAAAATGAAAAGACAAGGGACAAACTGGGGACACTTGGAGGGGAGAGGGGAGGGGAGGGGAGGGGGAGGGTTGAGGGCATATGGGAGCACTGGGGACTGATGTGATGGTGTACTGGTGATGTGATGGGGAATACATGGGGATTACAATTGATGTCAAATATATATAAATAAATAAATTTTAAAAAATAAAATAAAATATCATCACCATAAAAAATAAATAAATAAAGCACCTTCTGGTGGAGAATAATAAAGAAAGGTCAAAACAGTAAGACAAGTCTAGGAGAAAAACATCAACATAAAAATCAAGATAAAACCTGCATTATTAACATTCCCATGGGTTTCTCACCTACATATGTTCCAGCCAGTCTAGAAAGAAGAAAAAAGCACAATTTTTCTTTAAAAATTTTTTAAATATTTTTAAATTACACATATTTGACATCAATTGTAATCCCCACGTATTCCCCATCAGCATCTCACCAGTGCACCATCACCTCAGTCCCCCATGCTCCCATCTGCCCTCAACTCTTCCCCTCTTCCCTCCCCACCAAGTATCCCCAGTTTGTCCATGACTTTTCATTTTTGGTTTTTGTGTCTTTATTGTTGTTATTATTATTGTTGTTGTTCTTATTCCTTTTCTTGATCATTATTTGGTTCCCTTATATTCCTCCTAGGGGAGGAACCATCTGGTATTTTTCTTTTGCCTTCTGACTTACTTCGCTGAGCATAATCCCTTC
>JAGFMF010011827.1:11038844-11049971 GCA_019455555.1 Galemys pyrenaicus
AGACCAATAGGAATAACTTAAGAATGACAGAAAAGAAAATCAGTCCAAGAAAAAAGAAGAAATAAAGAGAAGAAAAAAAAATAAAAAGAAGAGAAAAAAGGGAAAAAAATAAATAAATAAAAAGAAGAAGAAAAAAAAAAAAAAAAGGCTAGGACAAGATTCAAGGGAGACAAAGGAGGAGAGAGGAAAAGAAGAAACACCAAAAGCTAATAGCAACTGGAGCAAAACAATCCCAGGAACCAAAACCAATCAGAACAAACAAATAATCAAAAACTAGTAGGAGTGACATCTATTTGAGTAGACAGGAACCAATATTAAGCTTATGATCCTGTCTAATATGACTTGTTTGTGGCAGGAGAGAAGCTACTTATCAGCACAACAGGCTAGAAGGAAGCCTGCTGCGTTTAATTGACCACTTAAGTGAAAACCATTTCCTTATTAGTCTCAACCATGTCACTGTATAGAGGTACTCTGTGTTTGATAGACTAATGTGTGACTTCACATGCAGGGACACACACCACACAGGGAAACACTTTCATCTCATTACCTCAAACAACATAGAAATATTCCTACACTGCCTTATTTGGGTTATCTTTCTGAAAATAAAATAGAAAGATCCAGCATTTAAGAACAGAAATGGAGTATGTCACATACATTAAACATTTTGAGTAAGAAGTCATTGATTCCCTCTTCCTTGTATCATCTCTCTTTCTAGACACTCCAGTGAAATTTGACATTCTGCCAATTTCAATGCTTGCATACTGATTTTATTACCTACTTGCCATTCTGTCACAAAGGAGCAATAGAAGAATGTGTTAGAAAGTTGCATTTTTCTTAGTAAAATTAAAGAATTTCTTATGTATATTACAAACAACCCATTAACAAAATGTTTGAGAAAAATTTTTCCCAAAACAAAAGATTCTCCAAGAGAAAGGTACTATTCCTTCTATCAGAAGACAAAGTCACATTTTTTACTAAAAATTGGATATAACAGAAGTCATTTAACCTGTCTGAGCATCATTTAACTTTTCAGGAAACAGAAGATGATGATAGTAATAATAAAACTATACTAATAATACTTCACAATATTACAAAAAGTGATTTTAGAAATACAGATGAATACTATAAATGTATATTTAAATTCTAGTTTAAGTGATGAGAATTTCTATCTTGCTAATATTTCCTTATTAGGGCCCCTTCGAGTGTTTCCAGTCCATTCACACTGCCGCCTAAGACAATTGCTCTCATGTTACTTTCATGTTGACCACAACTCTCTATATAGTGAGGAAATAAAATCACAAACTTTGTCTTTTCAATTCACTTTTCACCCTTGCTGAATAAAACCATACCCCATTCAATCAGACCTTCCTAGGAAAGTATTTGGCTTGTTAAACAAATCTTCTTTTGACAAAATATTATTGCATTAGGGTTTAATCAAGACAAAGAAAAATAATAATGACAGCAACAATAATAATGAGGACAGATTGAACCCTATGGTTCCTGAAATGGATAACATTTTACATAAGTATTTATCTCACATAAAAACCTGTATGTAAACACATATTATTCATATATTTCATTTTATCTATATTACATGCCTATTTCTCTAATTGTGAAACAAAGAATGCAGTAAGGAAATTCATACACAATGACTATTAGCATTCAGCCTTTACAAAATTTCTCCTGGCAAGAAGCAAAATAACTATGTGTGTAGAGAATACAAAAAGTTGGAATAATGTTCAGACTGGTCCAAACATACACAGAAGAAAGAATAAATAAAACAACAATCTGGTTAAGTTTAGAAGTCAGCAAACACTGTCACCATGTGTATTAGTGTAATTTACTTAACACACTGACAAATAAATCTCTGACTAAACTTTAAATTTTCTCTCTCACTCTTTATATTCAGATACAGACAACATGTCTTCCCTAACTCTTATATCTGATTAACTAACTGTTAAAATACAAACCCAAGTTTGTATAGAAGGGGGAAACACAGTTTGATAGAGACGTGTCAGATAATCTCACAGGTATCAAAGATAGATGCCACTCATATTGCTAGTAGGACTTAAAATTGCAGGAAAACTACTGTGGTCATTCTACAGTTGAGATATTGGCTACCTGATCCCAAATCCAGACTAATGACACCATACATTCACAAAGAGAGTAGGAAAAAGATTTATTGTTCATATAATACAATTTTGTGGGAAGAGTACAAAGTTCCCAAACAAATTCAAAAATGTATATCTAGGGTCAATTGGGGTCCAGTATATGGAGGTTGGGAGACATAGAACACTGGTTTGACTTGCAAGGTTCATCAAAAGAAGGGGTGTCTTTGCTCTCTGCTTTTTTATGAGCATGCCAAGTTCTGGGATATAAGGCGAAGGACAAGGCATGAACTTGAAAGCCCTCAGCATTCAACCATAGAAATTTAAGTCACAATAGGACCTTACTAGTGGCCTGGGGCTTAAGTCTTGGTGCTATCACCACTAAGACCTCAATTCCATCCCTGGCCAGGTAACTAAACCACATGTGGCACAGCAGACCTCTCCTGTCTTGCCCTCTGCTCCCCTTGGCAGTGTATTTCAGTAGATCTGCATGTTATGTTCCCCACTCTGTCTTTGATGAATCCTCTCACCCCTCCACCTCTGGTCTACATGCCAGTTTTTCCATGTAAAATATAATCTTTTTAAAAACTATAAAAATTTTAAGTAAAAAACAAAACGAAGTCAGGCTATTGGCATACTTGACTGATTACTGAAATATGATACATGTTTAATTTTGAATCTGAATAGTGTGTCATTGTGGTACTCTCTGAGAGTTATAGCTTCAGGCTGGTAAGGGAAATCAAAGTTCCACTGAATTCCTTGTTGAGGAGCTTAGCCTTATGTATTTTATGAAGTGAAATTAACACTTTGGTAATTAACCAATAACTGCTAATATCTGGAAGGGGCAAGGAGTATCTGGTGAGGATGGGTATTTAGTATGTATAAATATGTGTTGCTTTGATTTACATTTTCAAAAACTTTAGGGAAAGATACTTAAGTCCCTATTTACTAAATGAATTTTACTTCCATTCACCAAATCAAATGGGTCTACTCCTTTCCATGGTATCCTATGGCAAGATAATTATTTGGTATTTAGGCAGTTATGCTAACCCTTGGGTAGCATCCTTTATGACAAGCATTACAGTTATGGAATTAAAAGCATAAACTCCCAACTTATGTATGGTGCCCTGTCATCCATAGTCATAGCAGTGGTTCATAAGGGACTCTCCAGTGTGAAAGGGGCAGCCAAAAGAGGGGTGACATCCAATATCATGGAACTTATTAAGGCATTGAGGTTAGGAAAGACTACCCTGCGACCGACCAGCGCAGCCGGAGACTGAGACCACTGGGACAGGACCCAGGGAAGATGGACAAGGATTCGGTGAAATGACAGACAGGCACAATCTCAAGGGATTAGCATCTGAATGTAATTTGCAGCAGTGATCATCATGCATTTATACAGAATATGTTGGCATTTAGTACAATTGTTTTTCATCTTGTAGTTACATTGTTTTTAGTTGAATATCAGATTCCTTAATACAAACAGGTTAGATCATATTCTGATTAACTGGTGTTAAGACTGGTTTCTTTGGTGACCTTTTGAGGTTACTTATTAACTTCTGATACTTTCAAGCTCTGCCACTATGGCCACTACCTAGCCTTAACACTGCCTTTTCCAACATACATTTCTGTATATGATATGTGTGTGTATCTGTTGGCTCTGGGAATTTTCCCATGTGACCTCCCTTAGATGGTCTCCACAGCCTGCCTCCTATGACATATGTTAGACCAAGCTAAGTCACAATCATGGGGGGCAGTTGCCTTTTACTATCTGTTTCTCCTGAGCCTTTTCCTATAATCCTATCTACTTTTGGTAATTCTGCTTTACTTTCTGTTTGAATAAGTAATTTTTCTTATTGTAAGTTATTAACAAAATTTCCAGGATCATGTGCATTTTGTTTGGCCACCTTGGTTATAAACTTGAACAGCAAAGAAACATCTGAGGGCAAAGTGACTTCAAGACAAGGTGTTTTCATGAGTGACTAACTCTGTGTATTCAGTGGTCACGGGTCCTGTTGTTGAAGAACCTGGTGTTCTAAAGGATACAATACGTTAATGCCAATTACAAAGTATCAAAAGAATCAGACAAATAAGCAAAAGGAAAAAACAGCCAAGAACATAAGGGGCTGATGGTGCACCACCTCCTCCTGCGAGCACACTTCCTTGAAGCATTTTGCCAAGTCCTGCGTGACTGCTCACGCAGACTCCGCAGGAGGTGGCGTGACACCACCCCTTACTATAGATCTGGAGGGCCCAGATTTGGATTTATCCTGTAGGTATAATTTTCATTCAAGCAAAGAAAAGTTGATAAAATTATCTACATCAGCCTTAAATTTTTCCACAAGTTTATTAACTCAAAGATATTTTTTTAACTTATTTATATTTTACATCATTGTTCATTTTTGTTCAATGTTTGCTTTTTTTCTCAGGCATAGTCCCCATAGAATATTCATCACTTGATGCACCCCCACCATAGTCCCTTGTGCTCTTCCAGCCCTTGTTTTGATCTCTGCCCTCCTTTTCCTCTGTCGAATTTCTCTGGTTTATAGCTGTCTATTTTTGTTTTGTTATGATTTTTATTGTTATGATTTTTTCTGTTATCTTATTTGTGTCTCCTGTATTGTTCCTATAAGTGAAATCATCCTATATTTTTCTTTTGCCTTCTGACTTATGTCACTGAACATAATCCCTTCTTTCTCCATCCATGTTGCTGCAAATGGCAGCAACTGATTGCTGAATACTATTCCATCATGTTTATAACCACATCTTCTTGATCCAGTCATCTATTTTGGGGCACTTGGGTTGTTTCCATATATTACCTATTTTAAATAGTGCTGCAATATACATAGGGATGCAGATAAAAGATAATAAAATATTAATGCTATTTCAGGGACAGACTTTAGATCATCACATAATTTTAAGCAAATGTTTTTTTTAAAATCCAGAGACTCATATATAATTGGAATTGGAAAATATATTTAAGAATTCATTCCCCTATATACTTTTTCAGATAAGCACATGAGACTTCAAATATAACTTCTTCTGTCAAAGCCAAAATCAGGATCAAAGTATATTTTATTGTCATTTGTATATAATATATATAATATTGTTTATTATATAATCACATTTTTGTTTGAATTATCATTTTACTCTTTTTTCTTCTTGAACATTTACCACTAATATATATCTACTGTATCAGACTCCTATGGACCTTACTTACTCTAAGTCTCATTTCAGATCTCTGTCACCTAAATAGTATTTGGATAATCTTCACTATGATTTTTTAGCAATGTAAGATTAACAGTACTTAGTATTTATCACTTAGAAGTTACTTAAATGTTAACTTACCTATCCTTAAGCTACTACTATACATACACACACACATACCTATCCTATGATCTATTATTCTTTGTATCCCTAATGTTAATAGCTATACCTAATCGCTATCACTAATCCTTCAGTGACTGACACAAAGTCAGTGTTAAATAAATACTGAATTCTAGGATGAATGAATACCTGCTACAATCCTCACTTTAAATATATATGTACTTTTGCTTTCCTTATTTCTATTGATTTTAAGGGTAAGCCCCCTTTTATGCAACAGATAAAATGATTCATTTTTCCTATGTCAGTCATAATTTACAATATCATAATAGATACTAGTATTTATCATTTCAAGTTTGATAACTTTCTCTTAACCATATATTATTGAATGTATGTTATAACTTCAATTCACTGTTACTTCCCAAACTCATTGTAGCCCTGCCATTTTCATTCCCCAGTAAGGTGTCCAAAACAGAACAAATCATTTCAGAAGGATGCATTCTAATTTTCAATCGTCATAGTTCCATTCATTTATTCTACATGTCCAACAGGCACTTCCTTTTCTATTCTGACAGCTTCAATTCCATTGAAATATTCATAATGTTCTCAGCCTCAAGCTACATTTTCTTTCAAAGCTTCTGTAAATTCTGGAGTATAAAGGGTTTCAGGTAATTTTAACTATTTTGCATTGAACACAAACACATTTATCAAATTAAAGAGACATTGTCAGCGGCACAATAGAGCAATGAGACTCTGCAGAAAAAAAAATAACTACTTTTTCATATGTAGAGGAGCACTTCATGAAACTTTTAACTTGATCATTTCTCCACTATGTGGGAAAAATGTAGACATTTTATCCAAGTATATAACAAATATTTTTATTTTCTAATACATTCAACTTCTGTTGTGGAGGAAATTTCCTTTGGCTTTTCCAATTACATTTTATTTGAGATCTTTGAATGCACTTAACCAGAATAGTATAAAAAGAAAATATCTTTTAAAATTGTAGTGTAAAAATTATACAATGCATACTTCTTCTATGATGCATTTTCATATAAAGAGATCATTAACATCAAATTTGATGTCTTCATCATTTTCAGAAGAAAATTGATTCCTGTTCCTCAGTTTCCACTGGATAAGATATGTTACTGTGATGAACAGGTGAATACTGTACATGTAGTGAATTGTGTCACTAGAGTTTAAGGGATATGAATCATTTTTACAGTTCTGCAAATGCATTCATTCTTTATTTTGTAACTGAGTGAACTATTTTTGTTCTACCAGAATAATTATATTTACTACACTAGATAGTAAACAAATCTGTTTTCTGTCATGCCAGATGAAAGCACACTCTTCATCTTTCAGTGCTGTACATAACCCTTGAAAAGAAGCTTAGAAAAAAGCTGTTATTTTTTTCTTAGAAGATATAGAGAAATACAAGAGTTCCATTTTATTTAATCAAGATCCTCCAGATAAAGAAAACTAATAAATAGTGTGGGTATGTTATTTATCATAAAGAACAGACTTATGTGTATCCAGAAACACATTCATATGTGACATAATTCATTTCATATTTTCGTTTTCCTGGAGAGAAGTGGAACGAGAGTTATGATTTAGAAATTTGTTACATAAAGTAGAACTACGGAACATATCATTATTTGAGTTTGAAATAAGCTTAATTTTAATGACACATAGTTTTAACTGTACCAGAAGTGTTTGGGAAAACTGGTAAGACTACTGAGCTCCAACCTAACTCGCTGGATCAAAGTCAATAACTCTAATGTGAGGAATTAGAAACTGGGATCTTTATCAGATACTGCAGTGAATTGATAGGTGTATTAAAACTCTAAGGCAATTAGTAAAAGATAAGGTGTCCAAAATGATTACAGGGGAAACTTAAAGCAAAAGAGAAAAGCCAAGAAAATGTGTACTAGAAATAGAGTATGTTAATGGTTGAGAAATTTTGACTCATTTAATGACATTTAATATAACTCCTAGTTTATGGGTTGTTTCAAACCCATGGTAAGGACAAAAATTGCAACAACATTTAGCATTTTTGTTAGATAATGCCTATTTATTCATTGACTATGTTTTTATCTAATCCAAGATTCTGTAAACTGCATCTCATGGGACAAACTATATAACACCTATTTTTCTAAACAACATTTTATTGTAACACATTGGCATACATATATGTATTGTCTGTGGACCATGACAGTTAAGTCATTATTTAAGAGATCATGTGGCCCATAAAGATGGAAATGTTTACTCTGAGATTCTTTATAAAAAGTACTTGCCAATTGCTTATTCAATATAAACTAAACCCAACAGAGAATTAAAGGAATGCAGAAATCTCAAAATAAAATAAATTTTAATGGAAAAAGCACTATATGGATTAGTCTTAAATGGTTATAGGAATCAGCAGTATATATGGTTTCATAATAAGTTTTGAAATTGGGTTAAGTCTTCCAAATTTGCTCTGCTTGTTCAAAATTATTTGTACTAGGTCATTTGAATTTTCTTATATATATATTAGTTCATTTTATCATTTCTAGAAAATTTCAAAAAACAATATTTTGAGAGGGGTTATGTTAAATTTATTGATTATGTTGGGAATATTCAGCATATTGACAGCTTTAAGACTTTCAATTCATGAACATACAACATGTTTCCTTTGGTTTGGACACCCTTTAATTTCCCTTATCTCTCCTCCTCTCCCATTTCTTTGTTTTGCTTTGTTCTGCTTTATATGTGTGCTGAAACTTCCACTAATACAATGTTAAACAGAATTGGAAAAAGTAGATGTCGTCTTGCTACTCATTGTAAAGCTAAGAAATTCAGGTATTTCATTATTAAATTCCATGTTAGTTGCTTGTGTGTGTCTCTGTGAGTGTGTTCATGTTTTGTAAACACCCTCAAAAGGGTGAGGAAACACCCCCCTATGGCTAGTTTGTTGAGAAATGTTTTCCTTTTCTTTTTTTAAAAGATTTTTAAAAATTTAATTATGCATACAAGAACTGGGGCGTAGGTCAGAGGTGCAAGGAATGAGAGGATTCACCAGAGACAGGGTGGGAGCAGAATAGGTGGATCTACTGAAATACCCTGCTGAGGAGCAGCAGGCCAGACAGGAGAGGTCTGCTGTGCCATGTGGGTCAGCTCCCTGGCCAGGGATCAAACTCATGCTGCTGTGGCTGTGGATAGCTTCATAGTGCTGAAACATAACCCCTTGTGCCACCAGGGAGACCCCAAGAATTGTTTTTATTAAAGTATGTTTGGCAAATAACTTAATGTAAATTTTAGGTGTACAACATCCTATAATAATTTGCTATATTTATATCTTGGAATTATAGTAATAATAGGCAATTACATCCATCATTTTACAATTTTTTAAAATTTTTAGTGGTTGGGATAATTAGTCTCTTAACTAGTTTGATATTTTTAAAGCAGTATGCTATATTTTATTAAAATATTTATTATCTTAAAGTGATAATGTTGTTACCTTTATTCCATTATTATATTAAGTGACTTTTAAATTTTAAACCAAGCTTGCATTCCTAAGATAAATAATTCTTAATTATGGTGTATAATTCTTTTGACATGTTTTTGAATTTGGTTTACTACTTGACCTTTTTACTTTCTATTACTTCCATGAACCTAGGTAATCCTTTCTTCCTTCCACACAAAAGAGAAATTTTCATACATGAAATTGTTATTAGAATGAGTAGAAGCCTGTTCTTATTAGTCTTCTGTCCCTGAATAAATTATAACTTCTTTATGCTCCCTGGTATGTGAATTTCTATTACATTAGAATCAATAAGGCTTATATTCCTGCTAGAATACTGAATATTTTGTTATTATATATATTTATATTTCTAAAATATAATAAACACACATATAAAGAGGTTTAAATAATTTAAAACAGCATATTTAAAAACAGCATATGCACAGTTCCTATAGCATTCTTGGCACTTTTTTTCCTACAATATGTGTTACATTTTACCCATAATAAATCTGATAAGTGTGTCATTTTAATATCCTTGTGCTTTTATATTAGTCATTCAGATAAATAAAATAGTCTAATGCGCTTCATGTGCAAAACAAGGAAAACAGCATCCTTAGTGGAATAATAGAGTTGATTCAAGTATACCATTTTAGCTGTGTTAAATAATAGAATGGATTTATTGACTCATGACTTAAGTCTAGCAGTGGCTTAGTTTCAGTCCAGTTAAACAAGGAACTAGATCAATTGTAATTTTTTCATCACTGCCTTCTATGTCTATTAATCTTATTGTTCTTTCATGGTTACAAGATGTTTTCTGGTAATAACAAGAGTGAAATCTTCCTTGTGCATGCCTAGAACAGTTCCTCCTACAATATTAGAATGAATGTGCTCAACTTCACTTTGATTGTACTAATTAAAAAAGACACTTCATAGGGCCAGTGATATGTCAACACCAGATTGGCTTAGAACTAGTTCAATGCTCATTGTTAAAACATTCACAAAAGAAAACAATTACAACCAGGAAGACTACTGATTTCTGAGGTTAAAACAATAACATCTCCATGACATTGCCACTAACTGAAAGGGGACAATGGTTATCTGGATAATAATTTGGCCACAAGAGAAGAAAATATATACACAGTAGTTAAGAAATAGTTTATTTGATATTGCCATAAAGCAATGTTACTTTAATTAAAAAATGAAATAATGCAGTTTGTTTACAACATATGTTTATACGAAGATCACATTGACCTTATCTCCTTATTCCTTCTTTCTCAAAAAAAGGTCTTTTCAGACCTTACGTTGAGTAAGTTTCTCTTAATATAGAACCTATTTAAATTTTTAAACTACTGAATATATAATGAAATCCTACAAGCTGGAAATGTGAAAATCAACTTTTTACTTTAACTTATCCTTCATGACCAAATGTGCACCTTTCTGCTTAATGTCTCTCCATTCTTAACTTTTTTTTTATATGTACAATTTCTCTCTGTATTACCTAGATTAGTGCAATGACACCATAAAGTATTTGTCTCCTATATTTTCTGATTCATCATTCTCTTTGCTTATCTGGTTCCTTTTCTAATTGCTTGTTATCGAAATTATACATGTATTTATTAGGCAGAATAAATTGCTTTTATAGCATGGCTTTGGCTTTTATTAGCTGTTTATTGATTTATTTATTTATGCATACAAGAGCTCTAGTGTAGGTCAGAGAAAAGAGGACTCACTAGAAACTGAGTGGGGAGCAGAACAGACAGATTGACTGATATACACTGCTGGATCGAGTAGCAGGTGAGACAGGAGATGTCTGATTCTCCATGTGGGTTAGATCCCTGACTGGGGATTGAACTTGTGCTTTATGGCTGCCTATAGCTTCATAATGCTGAGATGTAACCCCTTGTGCCACCAAAGAGGGTCCTGCTAACTGTCTATAATTAACAATTATGTCCCTATTTATATTCTTTGTATTGTTTCATTGATTAATATTGCCAGAGCTGGTCTAACTTCCACAGTTTTAAAATAATCTTACTTTATTTTATTTTTTTTAAAGATTTATTTATTTATACATACAAGATCTGGGATACAGGCCAGAATGCAGGGTGGTGAGAGGATTCACCAGAGACAGAGTGGGGAGCAGAACAGGCAGATTGACTTGAAACACACTGCTGAGGGGAGCAGCGGGCGAGGCAG
>JAGFMF010011827.1:11049985-11156307 GCA_019455555.1 Galemys pyrenaicus
GCCATGTGGGCCCCTCCCTGGCCGGCAGCAGGGATCGAACTCGTGCTGCAGTGGCCATGGTTTGCCTCACAGTGCATTGCTTAACTCACTGCGCCACCAGGGAGGCCCAATCTTACTTTATTTTAATAATCTGTTACCTGTGTAATATTACCTATAATTTTTCTTCTTCCCTTAATTTTTCCTTCTCATTTTAGAGTCTATTGTGTTTTTTCTGATTTATTAAATTGGAGATTTAACATCTTTTATATAACACATACACTAGATGTTAAACATAATCTTTTAAAATTTGTCTTATATTACACGTTTTATTGTCAGCTATAAATAACTCCTAATGTAATTCAACACAAAGAGTTTTCAAACTACTGTTCACAAATTCTAAAACTTTTTTCTTCAAATTTTGCATGAAATTATATTTTGATCAGGAAAATTTAAGACTTTCTTTGTGATCTGGCATTACTTCCATATGTGTGTATCTTTCCTCTGTGCTGTGTATTTTGTAATTGTTGGGTACAGGGCTCCAACTGTATTAGAAGTGTGTATGTGTGTGTGCGGTTTATTAAGTAGCTTGCATTTATTTTGATTACCCTTACAGTCACATCTAATTCTATAAGAAAATTATTTAATCTTTCTTTCCTTATCTTCTTTCTTGTAATGACTTCCTTCCTGCTTTACATGAATCAATAGACTTTTTTTTTTTGATCCTGTACTGTTTCTTCTACACTATCAAATTCATCTTTTAAAATTTCAGTTAATTCCCTGGTTAAAATATTTCAAGAATTCTGGATTTGTGTTCATCCGAAAAGATGAATTATACCCATTGAAAATTTGTACTGTTTAGGCGGAGTCATAGCTCATGGAAATGGAAGATTTTGCATATGAAAGGAAAAATTCCAATTAGTAAGAGAAAAATGATTTAGTGAAATTTTCTTTAAAACTTCTGAAAATGAGGGCATCATCACTGACATCTCAACTTTAAATATATTTTAAGTATAGTAAATGTTCTTGCTAAAGGCTAAGAAAAGTAACTGCTAAGATATATGTAACTTCTCTATGTTTCTTAGTTTCTTATTCACAGAGAAAAATGTGGTTAAGGCAGATTACTTTGATTTGCATGAAACAAATTCCTGCGAATACTACATAACATAAAAATATGCATCATATGTTGTAAATATATAGTAAACAATTATTCATTTTAACATATTTCATAGCAATAGCACATCGGCCTGAAAACTATTTAAAATAGATTTTTGTTATTATAGGCTATAATAAAATAGCAATATTAAAGTTACAAATCTCTGAGCTTATTTTATTGTCTATCTTGAACTACATAGGACAAAGTCCCTCCACACTGTTTTTAAACATTGACCTCAGGGTTCCAAGAATTCTTGGTCTCAGTTCATTCTTCATAGAACTTAGACCACAAACGCCAATTTTACTTCAGTTTCTTCTATACAAACATAAGTGGAGGAATAAGGAGAGAATGAAGAGCAAGTTTCAAAAGTCAAGAAAAGGGAAGAGGAAAATCTAACCAGCAGGTTTATAAATTATGGTGGCATAGTGGGTTAAGCAGTGCTCTATGAAGCAAAAGGCAGCCACTGCAGCACAAGTTCAATGCCTGCCTCAGGTCGGGGAGGTGACCCACATGGTGTAGCAAACCTCTCCTGCCTCGCCTGATGCTCCCCTCAGCAGTGTTTTTCAGTAGATCCTTCTGTTCTGCTCCCCACTCTGTTTCTGGTGGATCCTCTCACATCCCACATCTCTGGCCTGTACCCCAGATCTTGTATGCATAAATAAATATTTTTTTAAAAAATTAGTTCAAGTCACATGAGTAAGGTGAAGCTCCCAAAGCTTAGGATTGTATCCTTGAGACTCCCAATCCTGTCCTCTCATCACCTTCCTACAACCACACATCAAAAATGCTTCTCATATTAACCATATTTTATTCTCTTTCTTCAACCTAAATTTTAACTTAAACCTAAACTGATCCTCATAAATCACCTTTCCTCCCATTCTTAGAATTCATTGACTCATATTTACCCACAAGGAATCTTCTGTCATTCATGCACCTTGGACTACTTCTCTTAATGTGAACTATATGGCTTTATTTTTTGCTTTTTAGTTATGTTATGATGGAACAAGTTAAATTAAAATCAAACTTATTATCTCATAAAATATATATATGCTATTTTCTAGTATTGAAAACATTTTTGTAACCTCATTTTAAGAGAAATACAAAATATAGAAAAAGGGTGAACATTTGCTGAGTATATAACTTAAATCTTTCCATTATATCAAAACAGATGTAGCAATTAATCAATTGTGAGAAATCAAACTGAAAATGCCACAATCAAGGTGGAATTTAACTAAGAAAGGTAAAGCAAGTCACAAAATATTCTCTTAAATTTCATCATGAATAACACAAAAATCTTTTGAAGAAAGTAAAATGAAACTTTGTTCTATCAGGATGGAGGGGATAGAAATAAGGAAATTTTCTGAAGAAAATACTAATGCCTGTGTAGTGGATAAGTCTCAGCACTTTGAAGCTATTGCCTGTCACTTAGTAGCCTGAGTTCTAGCACTGGCCAGCAAGCTGATCCATAAGGTGCAGCAGCAGACCTCTCCTGTCTCACCTGCTGCTCCCCTCACCAGTGTATGTAAGCAGATATGCCTGTTCTGCTCCCCACTCTGTCTCTGGTGAACCTGTCACCCCCTGTACCTCTGGATTAGATAGATGTATGCATAGATAAAAAATCTTTAAAAAAATAAAATATTAAAGTAGTTATGTACATTTTTAGACAAAGATAAAGCTATTTTATTATGATTTAGTATCACAATTTTTCTCTGGCTAGTTTTGTGATGCTATTAGTATATAAAATATATTTTAATTGGCATTGGTCACATCTACAAATAGAAAATATTTCAAAATATTTCCTAATTATAAAAATGAAATTTAGTTTACTTAACATCAAAATAATTTTGCTTAATTTGAAAGAAGTCCTTATACATGAGTTTGATTGATGAAAGTTCCTGTATACTGATTACTATGGATGGTAATTTATGTAAATGTGCAAATATTTCATGGGGGTGTTTGCATAACTATTTTATACCAACATATTTGCACATCTCTTTAAGTCTAATCTCCATTATAATTGCTTATGATATTTATGGTGCCCTTTAGTTGTTTTTGGTAATAAACACCTGATTGATGGCTCCCCTGATGGAATGTGAGTTAAGTTTTAGTGCCATAGCCATAATGCCTAAGTTCGATCCCCTACCATGGAGCAGCAGAATGCTCCTGTCTTATCTGCTGCTCCCATTAGCAGTGTATTTAAGAAAATCAAGCTGTTTTGCTCCTCACTCTGCCTCTGGTGAACCTCTCACCCACCCTTGGCCCCCATCGTTGGTCTACACCCCAGCTATTCTATACAAAAATAAATAGAACTAAAAAAAAAAAAAACCTGGTTACATTTCTGTTGTTTCCCAAACACCTTAATAAATATACTGTCTAGAGATGTTTAACTCAAAAATTTGCTGTGCATTAATCTAAATTTATTTTTTTGACACAAGCAATATCAATTTTTTTTTCTTTGTAAATAAATCAAAGGATGGAGTTTAACTTTGGTTTCCTTCATGAACATGTAAAGGTACTTTGTTAATGCAGTTGACCTTTTTGAAAAGTTTATCCAGGGGCTATTTTCTCTCATTATCCAGCTTTTATGAGAGAGCTGAATATAATTTGATTTTATAAGCGATAATGCGATCCAACATTCATATATATTTAGAAAGAATGACCATTTAAGCAGCACAATCCAGTATGACAAGTGCTAACAGTATTGTTCGCTTTGTAAGGGAAAACATATTTAGATTGTCATACAATTCTAGGTTTTCTAGTACATTATCGTTATCAGACATGGGGGTTGTAGTTTAAAAATGTTTATTTTCAACCAAACAGAATCTAACTAAATGCAGATGTTTTATACTCCATAAAGTAATTTAGAGATTCACTTAGCAAACACATTTTCATCAATGTTACAATTCAAACCATTTCATGGAATGTGCATTTACAACTCAATTCCCATAAAACAGCCTTCCAATACACAAATCACTGGTTTGCTAAGTGGCACCTGAATGTGCCAAAAGTTATATTTAATGTACCCTGTAGATTGTTGGACAGCAGGAAACCATGCATTCCCTGGTACTTCCAAAGGTTTGCAAATATCAGGATAATGACCATTTGTGCTTGAAATTTTTGTATTTTATTGAATGTGGAAAAGAAAAAGGTAAGGAAAGCAAATATTGGAGTTGCCTAAGCTGCCACAAAATATAAAGAAATATATTATCAAAAAGAAGGGGAAAAATCAAAACTGTGTTGCTCTCCTTTTACTGACTGTTTTGCTCAGTTCTCCTCTGCTTTCTCAGAAATTCTAACAGAGTGATCTCCTAAGTTTCTTTACTCAAAGGTAGATCTGATGCTTCCCAAATTCATCTTTCACTCAATTCTTTGTATCACTTCTCTCCACAAATTTTCACATGACTATACAGGGAATATTATAAAATTGTTAGGAAAACCTCATTGGAAGGGTTTTTCTACCAAGTGCCTTTTTATTGTGATGGATATATCATGAAAAACATTATTTTATTCTTATAAAAACAAAAGGTAAATTAGGACTCCATAACCATATTTACTCAATATCATTACTTATAGGAGATTAGCTATTTAAAAGGAAATATTATTTTCAATTGTCCATTGTAGAATTTGAAATAACATGGGACAATGACAAATTCACTTTTCCCATGATAATAAAATATTCTAATTACCAGGCGATTATTTAAGCTAGACTCAGTACATAACATCTTACTGGTTTTTTTGTTGTTGTTGTTTATTTTATTTTATTTTTTTCAGTAAATGATCATCCATTTTTGGTGTTAATTAGCACACCAGGAGAGTCACATTTCTCTATTTCTCTTCAAGATACAATTACTGTACTATACTTGATTCTGGGGCTTATATGTTTTACAAAATCATGTTATTTACCTAAAACTTAGTCTATTGTTTTCAATCACAAAATTACCCTACTACCTACCCTTCATATAATTTATATATATATGTAGATGTTTCTGTTGATTTGGTTTCCCAGAGCCTTTGTGCAGAACTGCATGGTATAAACCTCTCACAATTTTGTATGGTTTCTGTCAGAGAGTTTCTGAAAATTTGGTCATGAAAATATTCCTTTTAACTTGTGCTTTCAACAAGAGGTATTATCCTTCATCTCTAGTCGCTGAATTATTTGAAGCTGATGAGTCATATAATAGTTTTCAACTCCCAAAGCACCTCCATTATGGAAAACTACTTCTATACTGTCATTTACTTTATGAAATATGAAATGCTGCCATGTGGTATCTCAGTATACCTAAGAGAAGAAAATATAGATACCAATTGCTCACCAGACAGAAATCTTAAAAGAATGAACTTAAACTGTTCATGTTAAATTTCTCAAGAGTCATCTCACATTAACTAGAGCTTGCTATCATCTGTGAATATTAAATTTCAATATAGTTTTAAAAAATCTGCTATCTTTTTATTTTATAAGCTGAATAAGATATGACATAAATAAAATAATAAAGTCTAGAAAAAAGAAGGCAGTAGTAATGCTGACTATATAAACCTGGCTTGAGGACATCACAGAGGACAGTCTAGAGACATGACAAATTTCTCCATTTATCTGAGACACACACTGGGGTAAGAAGGTATTAAATAAACATGATCAATAGAAGAGAAGCAATTCTAAGGCAAATAATAAACAGAGCATTCTGTACACAATTTAGTAAAATTTAAAATCTGTGAATAGAGTGAAAAACATTTCAATTTCTGTTCTAGTCTCTTTTCTGGGAAATGAGTTGCTTCAAATTGAGATTTACATGTATATTTCAATAATTTTTTCTCATAATACTCATTTATTTCTTCTTTCAGTTCAATAATGTTCCATTATTTATGATGATGTAAGTAAGAGATGAAGAAAAGTACTAAAAGAAGTTCCAGAATGGAAATTTATTAATTTAATGAAGTAACAAACATGGTAAGAATAGTTAAAGCAAAGGAAATGAAAAATACAGAAATGGGTTCAATTTAAGGCAAGAATATTGAGAAATGATTTGCAGGAAAGATAATTAACAATTGTGCTACATGAAGTAGTAATAGCCAATGGGAAAATAGTCTTGTTTCTGAAATACATTTATCCCTTATTACTTTTTAAATATACTTCAGAAAAAGTTTTAAAATGCTTCCCAGTGGATTTGTGTAACTGAGTTTTTACTCAAACTTGACATTTAGTGATTTTAGCTGGTAAGCAGACTAGCTTTATCCTCACTGGAATCAGTAGAACAGATATGGTTTACATTGGGGAGGGTGGCAAAAATTATAATTTGTGGAAAAAAGTTTAACTTTTATTGGTTATTTTTGAATATGCCATAATATTCTAAAATTCATTAATCTTGATTTTTTTCGTCTAGAAGACTTTAACACTCTTCTAGAGATAATAAACAAATTCATACAGATAAGCAAGGTTTTATTTTATTTTGCTTTTCCTTTAGTAAGATATTAAAAAGGAATTGATGTTCTTAAAACTGGAGAAATAATCTATGCTTCAAGGTGATAAAATAAAGGGTTTCTTTCCCTTCTTACCTATCTATATAAAAATATTATACTAAGGTAGCAAATAATCTTACAATTTCAGTGACTTAACACATCAGTTTTGTTCATGTTACCTAACATAGACTGGGTGACACTGGGTGTATTGTACACATTTTAGTCTCTCAGGGACCCACATTGGTAGAGTTTTCATCTTGGCATATCCTTCATCAATTACCAAGGCATGGTGAATTTCACTTTTGGACTTAACACTCCCAACTCCATATAACTGTTAACATGCCACTCATTTTTCATTGTGCAAAGCAAATCAAATGGCAACACTTGGGCCTCCCTGGTGGCACAAGGTGTTAAGCACCACACTATGAAGCATCCGCAGTCACTGCAGCATGAGTTTGATCCCCAGTCAGGGAGGTGACCCACATGGCACAGCAGACCTCTCCTGCCTCGCCTGCTGCTCACCTTCAGTAGTGTATTTTAGTCAATCTGTCTATTCTGTTCCCCTCTCTGCTTCTGGTGAATCCTCTCACTCCCCACACCTCTGACCTATATCCCAGTTCTTGTATTTATAAATTAATCTTAAAAAGAAAAATGGCAGCACTTAATTTCAATGGGGCTGGTCATTGAAACCCTACTTAATATCCAGATGAGGGCAGAAACAGGAAATTTTGGTGAACAGTATTAAACATTTATGTATAGTAAAAGAAAAAAGATGTCTTTTCTGTAGAAATATATAATAACATAGAAAGCTATAGGACAAACAAAAATCTTAACTTTAAAAACAGAATTTTAATGAAGGAAATAAAAATAAATAAAAATTATAAAGCTTTAAATGTCAATAAAAGAAATTCCTCTTTCCCTCTCATAAGACATATAATATCTACATAGCACTACCCAAGGATCCCATGTTTACTGTGTAGATTTAAGCACTTGTGATGTTACTAATATATCTTTAGGTCATTAAAATTTTATTTAATCAGAAAAGACATTTATTCAATAATACATAGGACATCTTGACTAAATCAGTTTTTATCTAGTGTTTCATTTTAACATATATCCACATTTATTTTTTATTTGTTCCTAATTTAGGAATCACATTGATTCCTCTGTAGTGACCAATTTTCATATCTATGTCTATTAAACCATGGTGATATTTTCAGCAGCATCTTGAAAACTAGTCCTGTCCTTCACGGTCTGTATTATTACCCCAGGCATTTGATTATGCTTTATTGTCTATATAGTCTTAGAAGCCATAATTTCTTCGCTTCCTGCTTCTACTGTTAAATATTTTATTTTCTTTCCACAAAGATCACACATACTCTGTCCATCTTGCTGCTGATGTTGCTAATTGTTGTCACTGTTGTTTTCCTTTACTTCCTTGTCTTGTCATGAGCCTTGATTTCTGATGTGTACATTAATTAAAAACTTGTCAGTCAGACAAAACCAAAGTATAAAGCTGACCTAACTGTGGGATGAGGAAAAACAGAGGGGAGAGAGAATGGGAGGGATGAAGAGGGGAGGGGGCACAAGGATCTATGGTGGTGGACTACTGATTCCTCGGTGCACTATGCCAAAAATTCCTGAGTGGAGGATTCTCTACTTCTCTCATGGAAACCAATTATTAACTCAAAAAAAACATTTTTAAAAACTTCAAAAGAGAAACAAAGTAACAACAAAAGAGGGCACTGGAATAAAGGTCAAGAACAGTAAAAATAACAAAAAAAGTCTGTAGTAGAAAAGAGGTGTCTAGAATTCTTACTATTTTGTTATTTACTTTTCTAAGAGAGTATGTATTATTCCTATGAAGAAACTGGTTCCTTAGAGATGTCACCATGAAAATTATTCCCCGAACAATAAACTATCATTATAAAGTAGGTATCAGACTGAGGCATCCTTAACATAGTTTTAGATATCAGCTGGAGGTGTCTTAATATGGTTGTAGATATCAGCTGGAGATGTCTCAAATAACTCTTTGTAGGAAAGTTAAAGCATAGTAACACCTGCTTGCACATTCCTGTGGTTAAAAAATTATTTTTGTCAGTTAATTGCATGGATTAGGGAAATATATATAAAGGACATCATTCTTGATAATTATAGTTTTCTTGCATTACTTGGACACCAATGAATGATATTCTAGTGAAGAAGCTAAGATAATTGGTTGCTCAAAGGAGGGAAAACTAGCAAAGATGATAAGCTCAGCAAAAGCAGAGGGTTATGTGAATTACATAAAGAAAGAGCTCAAGAGGAATTCATTGATCAATATCTTCAACATTCCATTTTACATAAGAGAAAGACTTAAACAAAAGTAGAGACTGCATTCTTTTTTGCATTAGTTTACAAGTGTTATAATAAAGTACCACAAGCTGACTTACAATTTGTATTGTCACATGGTTCTGTAAAATAGAAACTTAAGATCAAGTTATCAACAGTTGATATGCTCTGAGTTTATGAGCAAGAATCTGCTCCAATTTTCTCCTACTTTTGAAAAATGGCTGGATGTTTTGTGTTTCTTAGCTTCTGCTGCATTCACCCTGATCTCAGTTTCCATTCTATTTTCCCTGTGTGTGTGTCTCTGTGTCCAAATTTTCCTATTTTATAAGGACACTAGTGACATTAAGGATACACCTTACTCCAATATGACCTAATTTTAACTTCTGTAATTATACTATTTCCAAATAATGACACAATTTGAGGTGCTGTAGGTTAGGACTTAAGCACATGAATTTTTGTGAGGTTAAATTGCACCCATAACAGTAATTAATGACACTGCTCAGACATAACCTTAAATCAACAATTAGACTTTTCAAAATCTGGCCATAATTAATTGCTCTGGGGAAATTTTAAAATTGATTATTAATGCTTTACTCTCATAAAGTATTGCTTAATTAATCTTCAGTTAGGCTAATAAATTCATATATTTTAAAAACTCCTTAGATTATTCTTAAATGCAAATGAGAACCACTAGGCTAAAATAATCTGAAGTCTTATAATATCAAAGCAATCAAAAGTTTAACTGAAACATGATGACATTTTCCAGTGTTTGGAATCCTCATTGTGAATTTGAAACTACACCCCATTTTCTGTTAACATAACTTTACTGAATTTTAAAATTTTGTTTGTTTTTAAGTTTCCTCAAAATTCTATCATCTGTGTCTTTTTCTTATTGCATTATATTGTAATGTTACATACAATGATCATATTAAAGATACTCATCACTTTATATAGATACTGATTCATCAGAAAAACACCATACTGCTCAGAAGAGAAGTGGCCCCAAACACTAAGGAGCCACATTGGCCATAAATACCATTGTATCATGTGCCGGCTGAATATCACTATAGTTCATTGTGAATATGTTTGTTCCACCTCACTGGTTTCTCAAATACTCCACTTTGTAATTTGAGGGAAGATTTTACTGCAAGGCCACACAAACAAGTATGAGGCTATTTGGTAGCGTCTGCTCTAAATCATGTTGCACTGCTCTAAAGACATATTTTCCAAGTTAAGTTCACCTAATTCAAATATTGCAGGGATATCCAATTATGCAGAGGGGATTTTACTCAAAATGGTTAATTTGTTGTGGTAGGTTATCCCCACCCCCCCACCATAGCATTCTGTTTCATAGAGTCCCCTCATATCCATGGGATTGTCTGAATGGATGTATGACAAATCAACAAGGTGACCAGCTATGGTTGTAGCTCTGTCTTCACATACAACTGCTCACAAATGACATCAGTCCCTTCAGTTTTCACTGATATAAATCAGGCGATAATTCCAATTGCCCTTGATAAAATCCTTAGGTAAATCAGTTAGACAGCAACAATCTTACAAAAACTATGAAATGTGCTCAGCTTTTCTGCTCTATTCAGGAGTTACATTCCTTTTTCTTCTATTTGACCATGATGATACATTAAAACAATGTTCTAATAAGGTATATCTGAATGATGTATATGTGGCATAAGGCCAAGAGATATTGAGAGACTAAATTTTGTTGAGAAAATTATTATTCCATGACAGTGAAATCTTGTTGGACTGTTGAACATTAAAATTGAGCAATCTTTCTTTAAAAGAGCTATCAAGAATAAGGGGAAGTAAAATAATATAGCCTCCACTAACTCTCTGGGAAAAATACATCTCCAAAAATTCAACTCCAAGGAATAGTTTAATAGTATTTCCACTATAGCAGTTTGTCACCAAGATCATTAGATCTGAAAGAACCTAACTAAAAAAGCTGAAACAAGGAACATTTTGTAGTATAAAAATACATTAAATAGATACAGGAATCAAAGCACTTCCTTCTCTACTGAAAACTCTCTCCCTGAAGATATCAAGGTGATTTAATATCTGAGAACTTTTCATTATTTTATACTCATAATATGATGGATCCTGATTTAATTCCTTCCATGTAATAATTTCTTAGTTTTCCTAGCTTGTATGGAACATTGTAGGGATGTGATAGATGTTTGAATAATTAATTCTATGCAATTAGAAAATAATCTTGATTATACACATACATTTTGTTCAAAAATAATAAATCGTGTGAGAGAGCAAAAGAGATTTCTGACCTTTAACAGTAATTTCATCCCCATAACTGTCACCAATCAGCTGTCAGCCATCAGGACTCCACTCTCATGCAGTGAGAGCTGAAGGATCACCTCCTTCAGGAGTGCTGCCTGAAAGTGCTGTTAAAACCAGACTAGGCCCTTAATATCTGAAATCTTGCCATTAGGAAAAACCCTGGGTTTCACATAAAAATATTTTCCATTATGCACTGAACTGCTGGGTGTCTATCCTGACTCACTTTCTTTTCAATACTTTGAGTCAATCTCACTGAACTCAGTTGGAGAACATTTCTGTAGGAAAAGTTTTACTCCCTCTTTCAGTCTCTTTGTATTTCATTGTTTCCTCTTCTGCATTTCCATGATCTATTTTAGTGTTTGTTCTTTAAGGATTTACTTTTTTATTTATTTATCCATACAAGAACTGTGGTGTAGGCCACAGGTGTGTGGGGAGGGGTGGGGGTAGGTGAGAGGATTCACCAGAGACAGAGTGGGGAGCAGAACAGGTAGATCTATTGCTGAGGGGAGCAGAGGGTGAGACAGGAGAAGTCTGCTGTGCCATGTGGGTTAGTTCCCTGACAGAGGATTTAACTCAGACTGCAGTGACTGGCAATAGTTTGATAGTGCTGAGACTTTAAACCCTGTGCCACCAAGGAGGACATAGTGTTTGTTCTTTAAATCTCTCATGTCAAACCACACCTCCTTGTCTTCACTCTAGCTCCCAGGAAATGGTCCTCATCTGAAGGCCTGGTTCCTGCTTGCTGAGAGGGTGTGATATGTGGTAGTATTCAGGGGCCAGCTTAGTAGTTGGTCTTACTGTAGCCAGTTGTGTATGTTTCTAACCAACTCTCCACTGATATCAGTAGACTGAGAATTGGCCATGAGGAGAGTATTTAGATCAGGCATATTGGCAAACATGACAAACTGGGCCTCTTTCTCATTGAAAGCTAGTACATTTATGAAATTTCAACTGTAAGATCTAGGTTCTTTATTTCCACATTATTTATGTTATCCAAGTCAAGGATGGCAACTCAGTGGCTGTCTTACTCTCTAGCCTGGGTTATTACAAGTATATGGACATGTGTCACAGTAGTGGGAATCTGTTCTGGGAAATGTCATCAGGCAATTTTGTCATTTTGCAAGCAACATAAAAGTATTATTTTCAGGGCCTCCCCCATGGTGCCGGTGTTAAAATGTCAGCCCTATTAAGCTGTTGCCAGTCACTGCAGCATGAGTTTGATCCCCACCTGATCCACATGGTGCAGCAGACCTCTCCTATCCTATCTGCTGCTCCCCTCAGTAGTATATTTCACTTGATCCACCTTTTCTGTTCCCCACTCTGTCGCTCATGAATCCTATAACTCCCCATACCTCAGGCCTACACCCCAGTTCTTGTATGCATAAGTGATCTTTTTTTTTTAAATGTTATTTTCCAGAATACTTGTCAATCTCACTTACATAGCAATTCAAGAGAACACCCTGGAAGAGGTGTATGCCTCTTCTGGCTCCTGTATACACTGAGAGCCTGTGCTATGCAGTCACTGGAAAACAGGAATTTTAGAACCATCATCATTTTTGCCAACTGTCATTGACAGAAATGTGTTTTTGCAACATATGACTGTACTTTTACTATATCAAGTGCATTTTTTGAAGTATGTCAAAAATATAAATTATAAAAAAATGGATTACTGGATTAAGAGCTGAATGAAATAAACATTTTGATTTTGACAGATAACAAAATTTTCCTGTAGTTTAAGATATATACTTCTAATAGTACAAGAAAATATACATTTATTTCTCAACACCTTCACAAGGACTTGGTAACTCCAAGCACTATTTAATTCTTCTGAGAAATGAAAAATATCTTTTTTATTATGACATTTATTTCTTTCATTGCATGCTATATTGATCCTGCTTATGTATTATTTTAGTATTTTATGTTTACTTTTGCTACAACTTGTTATTTCTGGCATTTCCTTATGAATATTTCTTCTGGTTTCTTCCTACGTTATCTGTGTATAGTTGCATATTGTCCACTCATTCTAATAGAGCCCATTCCTTGCTTTCAAATTCCAAATTGATAATTTCAATATCACCTTTGATAATTCTGCATCTGAATCTATCTTGTTTTTATTCTTGCTTTGTCTTTTGAGACTGTGTTAGTTCACCTGTCAGCAACCTTGTCTTTTTTATTGAAAGGCAGCATGGCATGGCAGGTAAAAGGAACTAAGGTAAATTGACTTGAACTTTAGTGAGAGGTCTCATGTTTATATGTTTAGAAGTTAGACTGTTATTAGTGTTTTCTGGAGTTGTAGGTATCAGCAGTAGAATTTCCTCTTAGTAGGCTTGTTATTGTCTCTTCTGTTGTCTTTAGATTTCCCTAGAGACTCCTTAAATAGGTTGAGCTTTGCAGTTCCTTTAGAGGAATTCCCTATTATTATACAGAATCCCAATTGTTGTGATGGTAAAATATAGGCAGAGAAGAAGCAACTTACAATCATATAAATAGGCACCATTGTTTGCATCTTATATTCCTAGACTATGCTTCACATCGTTTTGTCTCCCCTATCTTAGGTGACACAGGAAATCTAAAGGGGATTGAAGTTCAATATTTCTCTTCTCCCACGTCAGTTAAGCTCAGTGAAATGCAAATGGACAGGCTCCATAATATAGTTTTCCTTTAGGATTATGGTGCTTTCATGGTGGGGGTAATGTGGTAATATATATCTGAAGAGGTGTGAACCCATTCATCTAATTCATACACAGTGCTATAAAACAATGTTACCTTATTATATAAATAAGGAAAGTAAAATAACAGTTTCATTTAAGGATAGATGTCTGTTATGGAGAACAGATATCTGCACATTTTGAAAATGCCTCCTGACACCTGCTCCAGCTGTAAACATACACTTCCTGTATGAATTATGGTGCTCAGTGTTAACCTTGCTCCATAGTTTTTAGGACAGCAGTTTTCTCTTTGACTTCAATTCTCTCATAAATTAAAGAAGATTAGTTAATTTTCCTTTCTCTTTTTCTTTCATCTTTTATCTTATTATAAGAATGAGAGTGATAGCTTCCAAAATCTTTACATGTCAGACCAATCAGCCGATTTTATTATTTTCAAAAATTGTTTTGAATTAGTAGCCATTTTTAAATTGTTCTGAACACGGTTTTATTTCTCAACAGGAAAGGAAGTTTTAGTGAACAGATGAGAGGCTAGGATGTCAGACTTAAATTGCCTGTTTCATGACTATCTAGTACATTTTTGCACTAAGAGTTTAGGGACATAAATTTTGTAGTTTCTCATCTACAAAATAAAAACAATAATAAATGCCCTATAAGGAGTAGATAATTGTGTGTTCTTATTTAACAAGTAATAGATGCCTAGGTCAGAGTTTGGCAAACTAAGTAAATCCAGTTCACCATCTGTTTTATTTTTCTATTTGTTTTACAATACTTTTACTGAAGTAACATTGCTATAAGGTTATTTAAGCTTGAGGTATGCATTATTTTAAATTAGTATCTGTATATAATACATCAAGTTCACTAGTAAAGTCCAATTCTACCTTTCACCGTACCATTCACCCTTGACCTCTTTTACCCGGATTACCCATTCTCTTTTCCCTTTCTTTTATGGTAACCACTAATTTAGTCTTATACCAAAAGTTATATTTTTTTCTCTACCATAGATGAATTAAAATCATACAGTGTTTGATTTACTTCATTAAGCATAATTACCTCAAAGTTTATCCATGTGGTTGTAAATGACCTATTCTGACAGTTTTATTAAAATGCAATTGTAGTGGCAGGAAGGGGCCACTGAGCAAGTTCGGGATGGTTCTTGCAGACAGGGTAAAGGAAGGAGTCTTGGCGCCGTTGGTGGCTTTTATTGTCAGAGGTGGCCAGGTACATGGCAGGCATGGGTTCCAGGGGACCAGGAGGATGGCAGCCCTCCCAGCCCCGCCGGCTCACCTCACCCTCTCTGCTGCTTGCTGCTCTCGTCTCGTTCTGCTGCTGCTTGTTGGTACTGGTGTCCTCATGACGCCACCCATATAAGCCTGTGTCCAAACTCAGGTGCTCCCACTTGTGCATGCCCCCCTAGGCATGTGCGTGGCACCACAGGTGTCCATCATTATACCAGTAGTGAGAGGGTGGAAAGACCTGATTTCTCTGACCCTACAGCAACCATGTTTATTTATCACTTTGTTGCCTATGGCTACTGGTGTGCAACTATCCCAGAATGGGAAGGTTCATTGTTGACCTGGGCAAACAAAAGAGAATTTTGGAGTTTCAGTATATTTGACAGGTCTTTAATGATGAATCAGGGAACCAGACAAACAAGCAGACCAACAGGCAGGGAGGTGGCAAGTTAACCCAACCAAGCCTCAGAGTGATGCTGCCAATGCCAATACTGAGGAGCCCCTTTCAGCCCTTGCATCTCTGCCCAAGTGTCCTCAATTACAGGTGTGCACACCCATGCCAACACTCCCAAGTGCCCTCCACAACAACATATTATCATGTGTGGGCAATGAAACCTGGGAGGAAAGAAGACCTCAGGTTAGCAGTGGGAGGGAAATAAAAGTCTGAGCCACTCCAATTTGCCTATAGCTACTTTTAAATTACAAGGGTGATGAAGATGATTACTTATAGAGACAGATGGGACATAGTATCTAAAATATTTACTAAATTTTATATAGATATATATATATAAAATTATATAACTTTTTATAGAAAAGTCTGCTGAACTCTTCACTATATATGTCAGTACTCTAACTTCTGCCACCATGTAAAGCAGTGGTTCTCAACTTTATTGGCCATCAGAAAGACCTAGAATTTCCTAAAGATTACTGAACCTCAACTCTATAGAGTTTATGATTAAATAAATGTTGTTTAGGACCTGAGGATTTGCATACTGGGTCAGTGTAGGGTAAATGGTAAAGTGATCAGGCTTTTCCACTCTCCTGTCACTGGTGTCGATGATAGACACTTGCGGTCCTGTACGCATGCCTAATGGTAGGCGCCTCAAGCAGGGTGTGGGCATGTGCAAGTGGGTGCACCTGGGTTAAGACATGGGACATATAAGGGCAGTCTCACTAGGCCACCAGCAAGAGGGAGAAACAAGAGAGAATAAGCAGAAAGAGAATAAGTAGAAGCATCAGCAGTAGCAGCAGAGAAATCAGAGGCTAGAGAAACCAGAGTAAAGATACACTAGGGGCTTGGAGGCCTGCCAGCCTCCTGGTCTTCTGGCCACTCTGCTTGCCTTGTACCTGGTCACTAATGTATAGAAAGAAATAAAAACCTAAAAAAGCTACCAAAGGCTCCAGTACTCCTCCTTGACCCGTCTGCTCGGAATCATTGAAAAACTGCCCTTGCCTTCCTGCCACTACAGTCAGGAACCACACTTTACAACCATTGACCTTAGTTCTACAAAGTTCTAAAAAGAAGCCACAATGTCCTAGGAGGTTGAAATTAGATCTACAGTGGACACTTGAACAAGGGTTTGAACTGCTCAGGTCCGCTGATAATCTTTTTTCCCCTATACAAGTATTGCACATTTGGTGATTTAACCAATTTGTAATGCTGGTTAGTTGAATCCTTTAGATTATCTGAAGATTTATGATGGTGTGAAGGGTTGGCAGTACTAACCCTCATGTTGTTAAAGGATCAAGTGTATTTCCTTTACCTTTAGCTCAGATGAATTTGTTTTGTTTGTTTTGAGTATAATTTACCATGGCGAAAATACACACACACACACACTCTAAACATGGGGCCACAGCTGGGAGTACTAATGAGACTAAACATGACCTGAAATATCTCTCTATTTTTTCACTTGTCTCTGTGTAAGTTTTGAAAGCTCCCAGTTTCTTCCTTCTTCCAATTCCACCACTGGTGTCAACTAAGCAGCATGGTCTCCATCGTGTAAGCTCCTAGAATCAGATAGTTTTTCAGTCTTCTCACCGTGGAATGTAAAAGATGTTGTACTATTGATCTAGGAATCTTTAGGTAATGAAAGTGGAGCTTTGCTTGTGAAGGTAGGAATCTGACAATTATACTAGGAGCTTTTTATTTTAGTATGTCCCAACTACTGTACATTGATTTAAATATACGTCACAATTGGGTTGAATTAGTTATTAAAGAAAACTATTGGTATGATTTGATCTTGTCACTTTATTTAAAAGAAAAGCAAAAATCATTTTAAAAACTCAAATTATCAACTATGCCTAAAGTTTTATTTCATATTAAAATAGATACTACATGTTAGTTTTTAATCAGGCTAAAATTTCCATCGATTCAATTTCACAAGTATCTATTGAACTCTTAATATACCATATAATGAAGAATATAAATAAAATGATCAGCAAGAGACTGGCTTCCCTGATATGATGCATTTCTATAAAAAACGTATATAATGAACATATAAGCAATGAAATAATAACTAATATATAAATGGTAAGATGATGAAGACTAATATAAATATCATTAAAATATATAAATATATGGGAGACCAAAGTTGCCAAAGTTGAGGAACACCTGAGCAAGAGAAATACCTAGGATTTCATGTCAGCCACTTGTCTTGAACAATGACAGTATTTCTATTGCCACTGCAGTAATCTGATATACTTGAAAATAACTTAGTATAAAAAGTATAGGCAGTGCTTGAGTTGTAAAAATTTGTGTGTTAATTTTTAAAAAATTCTGTTCTTGGTATAGGAAGGAGATAATAACCAGACTTGTTGCTTGATTGGTTAGTCTAGTAAATATCTTTTCTTCCCTTACATAACTTTGGTAGAGAATCATTACCCCTTATTTACTTAAGAAACACAGGAATTGGGGGTTCGTTGTGGATACCATAATCCTTGCCCTTGATGAATAAAGCCAGTCCAATGGTCAGATTACCCATGAAGTCAAGAAAACATCAAAATTGCACATGCTGACTCATGCTCACACACAGCCCATCCCTTCAGACCTCTCAGTCAGCCTAAGGAAATAGGTTTGTCTTTGAGACAATCATCTGTCATCTCAGGCTGCTGGATCCTAAATGAAAACAATTTCCTCCTGCCAGCTCTTGTCTCTGGATTATTGACTTTTGAGTAGGAGCAAGCAAATCTTTACTCTGCTAGCATTTCCACAGGTGAGTAGATTACATGGGGGGGGGGGAGGCACTTAAATTAATAGAAATAACAAGAGATCAGAAAAATAAGAATTCTTCAGGATAGTAGAGCGTTTTATTCAACTGTAATTATATAGGGTAAAAGCAGGTGATTAAATTATAAATGTACCTTGTGGTTTCAGGAAGAGTCATGGAGCAGGTTATCTAGGATTCTGGCAGATGGGGTAAGGAAGAGTCCTGGAGCCCTCGGTGACTTTTTCGGTTTTTATTGCACCATAATCTCAGAGGCGACCAGGTACACAGCAGGCAGGGAAATCGGGGGTCCAGGAGAACTGGCAGGCAGAGCACACCTTCACTCTTTGGGTCCTCTAGCCTCTCATCTCTACTGCTGCTGCTGCTCTGCTGCTCTCATTCTCCTGGCGGCCTCCTGACAACCCTTATAAGCCCTGTCCAAACCCAGGTGCGCCCACTTGCGCATGCCCACTTAGAAATGCATGCAGAATGGCAGGTGTCCATCATTACCCCAATGACTGGAGGGAGGAAAAGCCTGATAACTTTTCTCTGACCCTACAACCTTTTGTGGAATGTACACTTAGTTTGGGCTCTGATAGTAGCAGTTTTTGAACAGAAACAGATTTGTTCTATGATAAAGCTCAAGTTGCAAAATTTGGGAAAATTTAGAAAAAAAATGAAAATCTGAAGTAAAGTAAAAGAAGTTATTTAGACTCAGAGATTAACTATCATTTCAGATCTGTATATAATTAGATATATATATATAGCTAGAAAAACACCTGGAAAAAACAAAAGTATGCAATTTATTCCTTTTTCATATAGCTGATAGACATATAGTAGAAATATGAAAATGTGGATGCCAAATATTAAAAATGAAAGAGGGTCTCTGAAAGGTGATCTCAGGAATGACATTACTTTTCACTTTTGCTATTTTCTACATTCCAATTTCTTTGAAATAGTACATGAGTTTTATCATAATATTCTTGAAGATTGTCTTAGATTCATATGTGTACTCAACTGAACTTTTAATACAGGGTAATTTTTTTTAACTCCTCTTTAATGTGCATGGTGAACTATTTGTTAGGTCAAAGGAAGTGTGTTAGCGTGGCAATGCTGATTGCTCATTAACATTGAGTCACTTTCAGTACTTTATAATCCTTTGCAGCTGAAATCCAGTACGGCACTATTCCCACTTAAAATTTTTATTTATTGTAGTAATAAAATATTTACTAGTGGAAACTAGTAAATAAATATACTGAAAAGTGAAAAAGTATTAAGGATAAAGATTATAAACAAACTAAATTTTGGAGGACTCAGGTTTATTTTTTAAGGAAAATGAAACTCATTACAATACCATTAATGTTTTCTTTTAATGAATGAGCTCATAAACGTCATGCTTGAATGCCTAAAAGCATTTTTACATAATTGAAATTTATTGGTTTAACAGAGGAGATAAAACATTTTAAGTTAGTAATGCTTATGAATTCTTTTGTTGGGTATGCAGTGTTTCTATTTTCATATTATTCATTTCTTTTTCTGCATTTCTAAGCATTCCGTAAACATAAAATATACATTTCTGAAGTAATATAAAAACATTCTTAGAGTGTTATGGTTAACTACATATGTCAATTTGACTAGGCTGAGGAATGGCCAGATAGCTAGCAAAGCATTATTTCTCAGTATGTTTATGAAAGTTACTGGAAAATACTAATATTTGAATTGGTGGACTAAGCAAAGCAGATGGCTCTCACAGTGTGAAAATGTGTCATCCAGTAATTAAAAACACATAATTACTATAGCACAGCAATCTCCTGGAATGGATATGGTCTCGGACCTGTGTACCTAAGGATCCCTGCTGTCAGTTACTGTCCTGATGTAACTCATCAGTTCATTTCCTGTGGATACGCAGCACTCACTCATTTATCTGCTTTTGTATTCCTTCTCCCCTAAAAGTATTATATTCTTTCGATTAAAGGAATTTGATTTTATTTCCATGGAGCTATTGGAAAATATGATTGAATAGAAACTATTCCTTCTTATAGTTGGGTTTAGAAACCATGGTAAGTGCTTCACATTATGGTTAAATTCTGCACAGTATTTAGTTATAAGTTTGTTTAAAGAATCATTATTAAAGTTGAGTTTAGTACAAGATGTTCTTAATGGACTTAGGTCATTTTCTGAAAATTATTATGATGCTCTTAATCCTATTAGTCCTAGAGTATTCTCTCCTATTAATACCAGAGTATTCTCTGTCTTTAGCTTAATGAAATAGGAGTAAAATATATATCTCATGTGTGCATAGTTATACATACTTGGAAGTAATCTACATATTTTAGATTCTGTATTTTTGCAAAAATAATTCACATACACACATATTAATAGTTAATATGTATAAACAGTTTTATGGTGAGTAGTTATTAATGTGACATGATTTTTAAAACAATTTTTATATATATACATTAACAATGTATGAAATATTTATAGTTTGACTTAAGTGATTACAATATATTATTGCATATACCCAGTAGGATAAAAAAATATTTCCTTACTTTTTTGGGGGTTATCTTATACTATCAGTCAATAAACAGAAATGCAACATTCAAATACTTTAGTTCTATTTATTACATTGACAAGACAGATTTGAAGACATAGTTTATTCTTCTAGATTCACAGAGATAATTTTTATCAAATTTACACAATCCACAAACTTTAAGTCCATGAGAGTTTTATGAATTTCATGCTGTTGTACAGCATCACCAGATTCCAGGGGTACAGGTGCTCTTTTGAATCAGTGTTTTTGTGTCCTTTGGATAGATCCCTAGGAGTGGAATTGCTGAATCATATGGTAGCTCCATTTTTAGTAGACTGAGGGAGCTCCATACAGCTTTCCATAGTGGTTAGATAAATTTGCATTCCCATCAATAGTGTAGTAGGCATTTTAGATAACATCTGTAATAATAAAAACTACTCCTTTAAAGTAGAGTTTCAATATTTGCTTGGTTGATTAGATATGCATATTTTCAAACTAGAGATGTTCACTCCACTAACTGGAGGTTTAAAGAACTGAGTTACAGTATTCTGTTAATCTGAAACATGAATAAACACTTCAACAATTACATATTTTAGGTTATATGGAGTTGGGAAAAGAGTAGATTAGACACTAAAGTAGAAGCAGGCTGTCTTTAAGCAATGAATGGCCTTCTGATTAAACTTAAATCATTCAAAATTTTCCATAATTTGAACAAATGTATGTCTAATAAAAATGTGTGTGTAAATAGGAAGTTTAATTTTGTATTCATTGCTCAATTGACTTTGAACTGCTAACATGTTCACTGACTCAGAAATTTCTAATTGATTGACTTGAAAGCTTTTAACTTTGGAAATTATTATATAAAAAATCTGTATCCCCAAGTAGCATATTTAAGTAATGTTTTTAAAATATTGATTGTGTTAGTCACATTTATCATCTAAGTTTAAAATACTCCATTGTAAGTTTCTAAGTATTTGGAGTTACTATACTGAGGCAGGAGTTCATGTAATGTATCATTAGTGATCTTTAACCAGCAGTTGTCTCCTTTCTTCTACTTGATTTTCATGTTTCAAACCTCTGTGATTTCTTCCAAAATATGAAATACAAATTCAGTTAATAAGTCATAATCTAAAATAAATGGATTTTTCAGTGATACATCCATGCTTTATAGTAGAAATAAAATATCTCCCTTGAATAAGAAAAACCATACATGAACATATAGATAACTACAAAGAAGAAATAAAGTAAGAAAAATATTGGCATAACCCATCATGTAAAAAGTAAGGGCTAACCACAGAAGGGGATGCTTAATATACATTGTCTTTAAAACTAAGAATGTAAAGATCTAAAAAGCTAAAATTTAAAACTAAACAACCAAAAGTTATACATCTATAATATTATCACATCACATCTGAAAATAAGACATTAAAAGAAATTTGACTGAGATAAGCAACTAATAAAGGGCAAGACATCAGATTCATCAGATTCAAAACCACGTTTTTATGACCCAGATCCCTGGGCATATATATATTGTATATAATATATATGATATTTATATATATAAACATATATATTATTATATGTGTGTGTGTGTGTATAGCCATGTTGCCTATGGAGACATTGTCAAAAACAATGAATTACTTGGCCTTTTATCATTGGTCTGCTTTGTTTTCATTGTGTTGATTGATGTTAGATTTTAGTGGTAGTGATACTAGGTCAGTAACCTGACACTTATCCTAAGCAAGTACCTACAAGAACACCAAAGAGTTTTTACTGTCAGGGCCTTTTACTTGACCACAAATCACCAAGTGACTGTGCATTTCATTAAAGTCCATCAGTACTGACCACACATTTTAACTTGTATTTTTCTACCATTTCCCTTTTCTCATTATAGAGTTCTTTTATTTATAATATTTTCTCACTTTAGCCTTCTGAAAAGAAAGATTTAACATGTCACATTGGGGAAAATAGAATAAGAATGACACAAACAATCTAGTTTATTTTGACTACAGAGTTATGCACAGGATGGAGTCAAATGGGGGCGTGAGATTATAGTGTTGTGTGGCTAAGATGAGGACATTGTTGAAAGTATTCCTTTCTATGTGTGAATAGTGAAAATCTTTGATATTTGAGAAGTAGGTAGAAAATTTAAGGGTTGAAAGAGATTTTATTAAATTTTATAGATTATATATTTTGTTTCTGGATTACAAGACCCACACATAATACTCTGACACACCACAAGCTTGGTATTTGCTACATGGCCATGTTTAATGCATCTGTGACTACAGACTGGGAAACTTGCTGAGAGAACCTAGCACTGAGGCCATATTATAATACTTCTTGGAGTTACAAAGCAGGGTTACAACTTACCATCATTATTGTAGGTGTCCTTGGGTACCTAAAAGTTATACGACATATTGCAAAAAGAAGTGTTAAGATTTGTTTTCATGGGGCCTCCTTGGTGGTGCAAGGGTTTAAGACTCGGCACTAAGAAGCTATCCACAGCCACTGCAGTTTGAGTTCAATCCCCAGCCACAAAGGTGACCCACATGGTGCACAGACCTTTCCTGTCTTGCCCACTGCTCCCCTCAGCAGTATACTTCAGTAGCTCTGCCTGTTCTGCTCCCCATTCTGTATTCCAGTAAATCCTTTCACACACACGCACCTCTGACTTGTACCCCAGTTCTTGTACGTATAAATAAATCTTTTTTAAAAAGATTTGTTTGCATATTTAAATTAGGATTACAATTGTTCAAACTTTAAAACAGTTCACAATATCACAGTTTTATCAGCAGTAATTGTATCTGATCCTCACTTTCTCATTTTGAACACAATTCAAGATTCTTTGTTAGAATATCCTTCCATCCATCTAAAAGAACTTATTTCATTTTTTGTCTTATGTATAGAACTTATTAAATATTCTACATTCTAAAAAGGATATTTCTTTCTACCTTTTAAAAAACTATCCCTAGAACAAAACAATTTAATTTTTAAAAATATTGCAGTTAGTGAATTAACCTATTTCAAAATCAGTTTAGACTTTGAATTACATCTTTTTTTCCTTCAGATTTATTTTTTTCCTTTTTTTTTAATTAAAATATTTTAAAATTTACATATACGTGCCATTAATTATAATCCCCATGTATTCCCCATCACCATATCACCAGTGCACCATCACCTCAGTCCCTCGTGCTCCCATCTTCCCTCAACCCTCCCCCTCATCTCCCCACCAGGTGTCCTTGTCTCCTCATTTTTGGTTTCTATGTCTTTATTGCTGTTATTGTTATTATTATTACTGTTCTTATTCCTTTCCTTGATCCTTATTTGGTGGCCTTATGTTCCTCCTAAGGGAGGAACCATCTGGTATTTTTCTTTTGCCTTCTGACTTACTTCGCTAAGCATAATCCCCTCCAGATCCATCCATGTTCCCATGAAAGAGTCTAGTTTTTCATTTCTGATTGCTGAGTAGTATTCCATCGTGTATATGTGAATTACATCTTCTTAAATATTATTATAAATATAGACCAAATGGATTAGGCTCATAAAATTAACAAATAAATGTGAGAACAAGCAACTAGATTAATGAATACAGAACAAGGTTGAATTAAGATAGAATTAGGATTTGGTGGAGAATTGAACCTAAACCAGCAAACTCTCATCTCTCATTCAAGAAAAAGACAATAGAACATTACTTGAAATAATAATCCAGAGAAAAATAATACAGTGCATCAAATCTGTTTTGGGATCATTTTCATAATTTTTTGAACAGACATGTATGGAGCAAAGAAAAGCATATTAGGGCATTATATATGAAGTAGTTATTTCTGGGATCTTATTTCAGAACTACTGTATTTTACACTACAGTGAGGAGGGCAGCACCCTTGACTCGGACATCACATAAGTAGTCAGATATTCAGATCAAATCAAAGGCATATCTGTTTTGCAAAGTCAATTTTGCTCACACATTTACTCTCATATAAATTATTGCTAAAGTAATATGTGTTTGAAGTCAGTGGTAACAGGTTTATTGTATATGGCCCTTGAAAATGGAGTTCCAAGACAAGTGATTGAGCCTAGTTACAGTTTTCATTATGAGAAATATAAGAATGGGAATCAATTTTCATAAATCTCTATGCAAAAGTTTTTGGTAAATAATTCGTAAAACATTTAGTGTTTCCTACTGCTCATTAGAAAATTTTATTGATTTGATGAATAATATGAAATAGGAGAGACTGTGTTCCTATATTTATTTCCTCTGGAGTGTTATAGATATTTGTTAACCATGGGGTTTGGGTACACTATACACTAGCCAGAAATTGCAATAACATCTACTTAAATACAACTGAGGAAATTAAATAGTAACACAAATATTCAGATCAAACTCCCAGATGGGTCTGTTTTGTTTTGCTTTGTTTTGTATTGTTTGATGCAGAATCTCTAAGCACAGGCTGAAGCAAAAAGCAAGCTGTGAAAGGGACGAGAAAATAAGCTTATGAAGAGAAAAAGAACCTTGAGTGTTTCATGGAAGAGAGAAGATTAAAACTCCAGCTTTCCCATGGGGACAAGGAGAGAAGATTACTGCATTACCCACTGCTCAGTGTTGTTTGGGAGCTGAAAACATGGCAAAAATAAAGCCAACAAGGAGCCTTTTCTCCGAGTTGCTCATAAAATCAAGCGTGACTAAACAGCACAGTGAGCTGGTGATGAAGCTGTGCAACCTGGAGCTTGTTTCTTTCTGCTAATTTTCTTTAAATCTCTGTTGTCAGCTAAGCAAACCTCTAGCAATGTGAAACAAACCCTTGAATATAAAAGAATCATGACTTGAGTGGTCTTGTATTGCTTAATCTTAGCCATAAAGACTCAGAGTGTTTACCTTGACTATTATAATTAATCTTCGGTGAACATAGAGGTGCAGTCATATTTTCTAGTTAGTGTTTTTGTTTACTTTGGGTAAATTCACAGATGTGGAATTACTGAATTATATATTACTTCAATGTTAAATTGTGTGTGTGTGTGTGTGTGTAGAAGAACTGGGGTGTAAGCCAGAGGTGCAGGGAGTGAGAGGATTCAGCAGAGACAGAGTGGGAAGCTGAACAGGTAGATTTACTGAAATACACTGTTCAAGGGAGCAATGAGTGAGGCAGGGGAGATCTGCTGTGCTATGTGGGTCAGCTCCCTGGCCGGAGATTGAACTCAGGCTGTAGCCGCGGAAACACTGAGTCTTAGACTCTAGGCCACCAGGGAGGTCCTCAGTTTTTAATCTTTTGAGGAATTTTGAAAGTTTCTCCAAAGTATTGGACCAATTTACATTCCCACTTACAGTGTGCAAGAGTTCTCTTTTTTGTACATCCTATTACTAACATGATATTTTTGTCTTTTTAATGGTAGACATCCTAACAGGTATGAGATGAGATTTCATTGTGGTTACAATTTGCATTCTCCTGATGATTAGTGATGTCGAGCTTCTTTTCATTTATCTATTGTCCATTTGTACTTTTTTTTCAGAAAAACATATATTCATATTTTTAATTTTTTTTCATTTTTTGATACTAACTTGTATAAGGTCTGTGTATTTTAGATATTACACCCTTATCAGATATATAGTTTGCAAATATATACTTCTGTTGAGTAGGTTGCCTTTTCAGTTTGTTGATGGTTTGCTTTGCTGTGCAAAAGCTTTTAGTCAGATATTGTCCAACTTGTATATATTTTCCTTTGTTGCCTTTGCTATTCGTATCAGATTCAAAAAGTCATCAAGACAGAAGTCGAGTAACTTAGCACCTATGTTTTCTCTAGGAGTCCTATAGTTTTAAACATTCAAGTCTTTAATCATTTTAAAATAATGTTGGTGTAAGATGTTAGTCCAGTTTCACTCTATTGCCCGTGACTCGTTTCCACAGAACTACTTTTTAAAGAAATTGTTCTTTCACATGGTATATTCCTGACTTTTTTGCCATATATTTGTTATAATTAGTACAATATATATTCTAATACAAGAAAATAATTTACAATTAAAAATATATAAGTGATTCCCAAATACGTAGGTATTAAGCAACTCTAAGTCAAGCAAGGGTCAAAGAGAGCATTTTGGTGAAATTCAAAATTGTTTTGAACTCAAAAAAATGGAGATTGTGAGTCTTAAAACTATACCTAGAGGAAAACTGATACATTAATTTCTTACATTGAAAAGAAATACTCCAAAATAATAATCTTCATTTAAAAATTTAGAAAAAGAAAAACATTAAACTCAAAGCATACAGCAGAACAAAAGTCAAATTATTATCCAGAGGATATTCTGAAAACTTATGAATTAGAAACACTTTTTTTTCTTAATTTAAATCATTTATTCACAGAAAACTATCACAATCAAAGGTCCATTTACATAATTAATTTGCTAGTGGTGTGAAAATAATCGTATTTACTCTCCAATCTACTTGCAAATGCCTGTTTATAGGCAATGATTATTCTGAAATACTACAGGTCACTCAAACTATGAATCTAGATTTCATTTCTTGAAAATGAATCAACCTTTAGATGATTTGAGATAAGCCCCTGGGATGTATAATTATAATAAGCTACTGGACTACAAATATTAGTGTTTTTAATACTCTCTGTTAATAGAGATTTAGTCAGTAAATTAATGCTCATTTTATGCCTCTTATCCATAAGCATAGCCTATAGCAATTTTCAATTTTCTAACAATAATCCAAGTGTATCCCATTAATGTGTTCTGTACTCACACTGCAAAACAAGAATAAGTAAATATAGCAACTCCAGCATATGTGTAAGCCAAAATCTGAATGACAGTAATGTATTGTTTCAAGATTTCCACATATAGTAAGAAAGACTGCAAAGTTATGTGTTGAAGTTCAAGATATTCAAAGTAAAGCAAAACTTTATAGTTTCAAAATAATGTGACTATGTAGACTAAATCAAATATGATGAAATAAGACTAGAAAACAATATGATCCATATCACTGCTGTCTTTTCAGTAAGATGTGGGCAGAGATCTCAGGCAAAACTAACTCTAAATTCAACTGAAGCAACTGAATAAATTTGTTTCCACAAATTGATTAGCATGTAAAACAGTATTTTTCACATTCTTAAAGAAAGGACTGAGAAATGTGTTTTAGATAGGAAAAAAATAAATATATAGTTGGGTTGTAAGTGATTTTCTTAAAAACTAAATATGTATTTATAACATTGTCAATAAGATACTTCTTGGATTACATTGTAGAGACTGCCCCCACAAGAAGTAAGTGAAAGGAAGAAAGTGGTTTTAGGAGAGAATGATCACAGTCATTTAGGGCCAGCTTTAACATTTATCTCAAATAGTTTTCTAAAGTCTATTCTGTCTCATTGTTTCTTGAACATGTATATACATAAAGGATTGAGCAATCAAACAGCATTTATAAAAGGCATGAAATTTCTTTGTGCTACTGTGAAATGAAAATGTTAAACTCATTTCTAAAGTATCATCGTATTCTCAGATTCTTGATATTTTGAATAACTAAACTATCTGAACACTTTCTGCAGTAAGACAATTTAATTGATGAATGAGATTCTGAAAGTCAGCAATTACTACCTGTAACTTAAACACTTTTTGGCAACTGTTGAATATTCTGACCAAAATGTAAACTAATTTGAAGCCAATATAACATATTCACAAGTAAACAACACATTTCAAATGTTCTAAAAGTAACATTTTATCTTCAAAAGAAGATTTTTGTTGTTTTTTCATTAATGAATCCCACTTATAAATGATTTGAAACTTTTTTGGGGGGAGGGGTACAGCAACATTAGTGCCAATTATTCAGACAAACACTAGTCACTGAGTATTAGTTTATAAAATATGTATTAACATGTTATCACTCTCTCATGTGTATTTGTATTTTCCAGATTTGGAATGTCTCACTGTGGTCACTTGAAAGCATGAGAGGAAAGGGTCAAAATATTTCTATCTAATTTAAATTAACCTTTTGACTTTTCTATCACTCTATCATATACCTGTGCATACACACACACACACACACACACACACACTGTTTTCATCAACTTTGGCGTCTACACTTGTGATGACCTGACAAATCATAAAATTTGTAATCAAAATTAACTTTTGGAGTTTAGTGACAAGAAGAATGAACATCTCAAACATAAACAGGCATCCTCCTCATTGCCAAAGAAACCCACACACATTCTTTTTTCCATAACAGTGTATTGTTCAAGGTCAATGATAGAAAACAAAACTTTCTTCCAGCATTTAAAACATGAAAATGAGTGCCAAGAATGACAAATGTTATGTAGATTTTGAGGAAGAGATTTAAAAAAAGCATTTTAGAAGTTTCTGAAATATCCCCCAAGACCTCCCAGTGAACAGTTTCTCTCATACTATTATGTCTATGGCAATTCCAGTGGCACTTTCACAATTTTAAAATCTTCACATATATTTTATGTTTGCAACTTTCTCTTTGACTAGATCCCAAGAGAGCGAAGAAAAAGTCTAAACACATCTTACATGTCCTAGTATACTGATGAATATTTATTAATTCTGCATTTGCCACATATTTCAATATATACAAAAATGAGGATTTTTCTTTATAAATTTTATTTATTTTTGTGCAGAACTGGCATGTATGCCAGAGGTTCAGTAGGTGAGAAGTTTTACCAGAGACAGAGTGGGGAGCAGAACAGATGGATTACTGAAATACACTGCTGAGAGGAGTAGCAAGAGAGACAGGAGAGGTCTGTTCCACCATAGGTGGGGTAGTTCCTTGACCATGATGGAACTCAGGCTGTAGCAGTGATAGCACTGAGATTTAACTCATAGGCCAACAGGGAGGCCCACAGAAAATTATTTCTTGGCCCTCCCTAGTGGTACAGAGGTGCTATCAAACTATCACCAATCACTGCAGCACGAGTTCTATCCCTTGCCAGGGACCTAACCCACATAGTACAGTAAACCTCTCCTGTCACACCTACTGTTTCCCTCAGTAGTGTATTTCAGTATATCTGCCTGCTCTGATCTCCACTCTGTCTCTGATGAACAGTCTACATCTGACCTACACCCAGTTCTTACATGCATAAATAAATAAAAATATATCTTTTAAAAAACTTTTTAAAAATTAGTTCTTTTTTAAGGTAGTTGGTTAACTAGAAATTTTTTAGAATACTTTAAATTAAAAACTAAACCATTCATTGCTAAATTATAAAATCATGCTCTGATATTCAGAGAAAGAAAATTATTAGGATAAGTCACCAACTCTGCACTAAGAGCCAATTTGTCCTTTATTTTCCTTATCTCTTAAACTTATTTATGACTTCTGCCACTTTTGTGATATTACCTTCTATAGGATTAATCATCTAACTCTGCCTCTAGCTTAAGAATTGGTTTATTCATATGGAAGAATATTCATCAAATGCCACTAACCATATTCCTTTGCAGGCTACATTTACACACTATTAAACATGAAATACAGTAAATATGTTTTATAAAGAATAGTGTAAGAACAAATAGTAACTTATTTCATGTAGAAAAACTTTGGGACTAGATTGAAATTCTCAATTTCTTCTTACAAGAGAAAAGAATTATTTTTTTCAAAATCTACTAATGTTCTAGCAAATCTACATAACATTCTAAAGCATCAAATAACCCTGAAATAAATCCCATCTTCCTGGGAAAATAATAATACAACCCCCATTAAAGGGGGCGGATTCCATGTATGGAGGTTATATGCTACTTACTGTGAAGTAGTATGAACCAAGAATACACAAACATTCCTTTTTCCATAACAGTGTATTGTTCAAGGTCAATGAAAGAAAACAAAACTTTCTTCCAGCAATTAAAACATGAAAATGAGTGCCAAGAATGACAAAGGTAATAAAAACATATTGCAATTGTGGTAATACTGAAATCAGCATCTACTAAATGTCATGACCCCTATTTGCCTGGGGAAAGAAAGGGCTTGATATTCCCAGAGCCCAGACACCATGCCAGGTGATGGAAAGTTGGATTTCTCCAGAGGAAGACGAGCCCATACATGATTGCAAGTACTTTCCAAGAAGTCCCCTATAGCCAAAGAGGGAAGAGAAAGATGTCCTTATTTATTCCAATATTTTCTAATGATTCTGTTAGCCAAACCAACATAAAGCAAGCACAGTAGCCTGGGAAACATAATCTTTAGGTTTTAACACCCTTGGAATGCGTAGCCCGGCAGACTAAGGAAGAAGAATTATCTGAGAGCTAACCCAGCTCAGCCACCGGCGATGATCAGTTCCTTCCAAGTTCTGAAAATGAGCCTATAGGGACACAAAATCATAGCAATAGTTTCAGGATGGCAGTTTGCTTCCTGCAGTCCGCACAACTAGGCCCAGGGCTCCATTCCAAGTAGCAAGCTTCCACCTTGGGCACTACTGACTTGGTTGTTGCTCTAGACAGCCTTGATGGGTTTATATAGATGTAATGATGCCAAACAGTTAAAGAGCATTTAATGCAGTGTGTTTTATACTAAGTTCCTAATTATATGAACTCACTTGCACCTTGAATAAACCTAAAAGGAAGTTATTATTATCACCATGATTTTATAGGGTGGTCAGTTTTGTCCAGAAAGAAAGTGACATATGCAAGATTTTTTTTAAGTTTATTCAATCAATTTATATATTCTTCCAAATATATTGTTTCATAACTCCCAGAATGCTTAGGGTCTTGTGTACAATAGGAGTTCCTCTTCAATTCTTTATTAATCATTTTAAATTACAGGAAGTGTATGCTATCCTAAAATAGTCTTGACCCACTCATTTTTAATATTTATTTTTTAACCATCAAATAAAATCCACTAGAAACTCTAAGTACAAAATACACAGAAGCTTAATCCTCTAAATAGGTTTTTTAAATCCTAGGGCTTCCCAAACCAAAGTTTGAAAATTATTAACTAAATATCAAGTCATTCAAGAGGATGGAAGCCCAGCAATTTTAAGAGCCAAGTGTACAAGATAGTATGAATGCTATTGACATAAATGAGTATAATAAAATATTTGACTCAGTCCAGCGCATATCTTTGCTATTGTAGTTTTATTAATTTCCCACAAACTATTATAACTTAGTTAGTTAATATTTAATGGCACTTAATTAATTTCACATTAAGAAATAATAGGTAAATTATGAAATATTAGTAGATATTAAAATCAGATAACCACACATAGGGGCGAGGGGCATTTTTCTTATATATTTAACTATTCATTGAACTCCAGACTTATAAAGGTGAGAACTTACGAACTAACATGAAACCAGTTAAGCTAAAAACTGTTCTCCCAGAGATGTTTATGTCCAACCCAAAGCTTGAGACTAGGTTACCAAACACGATTTATTCATTAGAGCATGATCACTACCATTTTTTTGATTACATTCTTATAAAGGTATTTTTGGTGGAACAAAATAGGAAATGTTCCTCCAGAAAAACAAATAGGTGTAGCACTCCCTAAATATTGTTTTTTTCTATAAACTTGATATTTCAAGGACAGCTTGGTTGCCTATTAAATCCTTAGCTTACACTTTCTACTTTCTTCACTGAACTTTATGAAAAAAAAAAAAAAAAACCTTGTGGCTCCTCTGTGCCTGCCTTGTTTTGCATATTGGTTTTGAAAAGTCTGTTGCCAGTCTCATTCCTTTACCACTGCCAATTATTTGATCTTTTTATTTGAAGAATTTTAGTTTCAAGTCCGAAATTAAAGTCTTGCTTGGATATGTTTCAGAGACACGGTATGCATGGATCTCCTCAGGTAGCTGGCGTTCCCTTCATTGTATAGATTCCAAAATTGATCAAGGGATTAATTATTTTCCTTTTTTTTTAGATTTATTTATTTATTTATGCGTAAAGGCACTGGGGTGCAGGCCAGAGGTGTGTGTGGGGTAGGGGAGAGGGAGGAGGGGAGGGTAAGAGGATACACTGGAGACAGAGTGAGGAACAGAACAAGCAGATTGACTGAAACACACTGCTGAGGGGAGCAGTGGGTGAGACAGGAGAGGTCTGCTGCACCTGTGGGTCAGCTCCCTGGCAGGGGATTGAACTCATTCTGCAGTGGCTATGGATAGCTTCATAGTGCTTCAATTTAACCCCTTGTGCCACCTAATTAACTATTTCCTTACAATATAATTTTAAATATTGTTTCTATTCTATTGTTTTGTCTTTATTTTTCAGGGACTCAACTAATATTAATATAACTCTTTTCTTGTCTAGTAAAATATTTCTATTAAATTATCTATTATCCATTTTAACATCTTTGTCACTTTCATTCTCTACCATTCCTTATTAAATTTCACCTGTGCTTATTCTCATTTGGGTATTGTCATTTATTTTTCATTTCTGATTTTTTTCTTTTCATTAATTCTTGAGATTAACTGATATTTTTTGCGGTTTATAGCTTTTGTTTTTCTGAGTCAAGGTGATTTTTATATCCAAAAATACTTGTTTGATTATATTTAATTCTGTTTGGAATGTTGAATTATAATTTCCTTTTCCTAAAGGTTATCTTTTAGTTTTGGCCCACTGGTTTTCATAATTTCCTCATTTGACATGTGCAAAGTTCTATTTCCTGAATTTATTCAATCAGTCTGTGTGAATTTACCATTACTTTTGTTCATTATTATAATATTCAGGTGTGAGTACAAAATTTATAGCTTAATTTCTAGACTCAGTTTTGTAAGATCCATGGATCTGGTGATTTACATGTAATTGTCAACGATGGTTGACTTTTGTCCTATAGGATTTTTATTTTTCCTCTTCACTATTCAATTACTGTGGCGATTCCCTTTGATTTATTGTTGCATTGTTTGTGTTGCTTAATGTCTTTTGTCTCTGCAGAAGCAGTGCTTTTAATAACACTCCATATGAATCTTGTTTGCCATTTAAATCAGGCATGCTTTGAATTCACATCCCTGTAGTTCAAGCTCTGACCTGCCTGGGTGTTTTTTAGTAGGTTAAGTCTACTCTTTCTGTCAAATCTTCTCTTTTTCTATCCCTTTATTCTCAACTTCTTTTATGCTACTCCTTATTACACATTCTACTTTTTGCCTCATACATTTTTTATTTAATCTTTCTTCCAGTCTCCAAATTTTGTGTTGAAAATTCTTAAAACCACTCTGAAATATATTTAGCCCAGAGTAAGGAGTGAAGATGAATAGGCAATTTTCAGATTCTCTAGCAGGTGGAGTTTAAAATAAAATTGTAAATACATATACAAAATATCTTTTATTTGGCATTTATTTTCCTACACATATGATACAAGTTGAATCATATACTTTCAGAGTCATAAATACTTTCTGATACTACTCAATGTTTGCAGATAAATGCAATTTATTATTTTTAATGTATACTCTGTGACAAAAACTGCTCATAGGTAGTAGATGATGATTCAAGGAAGAATTAGTCAGGTCTTTTTGCACTTAGACATGAATTTATATGTAAATATATATAGTATAATACATATTTAGCATAAATATCTAAGCTACGAGAAGTGATTAAAAGCAAATGTCCGTTTATATCTTGTTTTTCTCAATCCTTCTTAAGAAACATAGAGGATACAATTAAAAATATACATGTTATATACATATTGGTAAAATTGCAAATTTCTAATAGGAGCAGATGGAGGATATACATTCATTTGAATACATATAGATACAAGTTGCTTACTGAATACTGTTTTATTAAGTGGTGTCTGTTTCATTGTTATCCTAGTGTGTTTTTCTCCTTGCCACAGGAGAAATGGAGGTTAACCAATTATATTCTATGAACTCATTTACAACTGGCTTCAAGCTAGAGTCTTCCAATGATAGCTCCTGGCAGTAGGGAAGGGATGAGCTATTATTATTATTATATTATTATTATTATTTGTGTCTCCGGAAACAACACTGTGAATGGCAGGCCAGCGTGAGCTCCAGGCAGCGTGGCCCCAGTAACCAACTGTGGCAGGTATAGCCATGTTCTGGGTTTCTCAGCAGCATGCTCTCTCATGCTGTTTATAGCAGGTGACTTAGCACTGCCATGGTGGTGAGTAATATAAATGTGTCTGAGAGTGGGTCTCCTGTTGTCTTTCAAAGAGGCTGTGGTAGTTTCCAACATGTATCACCAGCTGCTGATAACGCAGCTTCTGGCCTTTGCAGAACACCACATTCCTCTCTAACCACGTGGGAGAGTACATCTCTCTAACCCTTCAATAAATTCATCTTTTCCCCTTTTTGAAAATTAAGACATTCAGTCTCCTGTTTAGGTAAAACTTATATGGTATCTGGAGATAATTAGAGTAGCTTACATTTTCATACATATGAAATATTACATAAAATTGAATCTATGTATATGTGTTATTTATTCAAGGAATTCCCTTTAGATAGATATATAGATAGATAGTGGCTTTACCCTTAATGTTTCCTCTGTAAGGAATGTCTGAATGTGTATACTTAAACATACATTCTCATATTATAATTTCTTTTTTAAAAAAATTGATTTATTTATGCATATAAGAACTGGGGTGATGGCCAGAGGTATGGGTGGTCGAGTGGCGGTGAGAGATTCACCAGAGACAGAATGAGAGCAGAACAGGCAAATCTACTGAAATACACTGAAAAGGGTGAGACAGGAGAGTTCTGCTCATTGTGGGTTAGCTCCCTGACAGGGGCTCAAACTTGTGCTGTGGTGTCTGGTGATAGCTTGATAGTGCTGTGTCTTTAACCACTGTGCAACCAGGGAGGCACATTATTATCATTTCTTCAGAATAAATTCAAGGACAGGAAGAATGAACCAAATTTTATATTTTCTATATCTAGTATATAGATATGTATAATATACATATCATATCATGCATACATGATATACATATCATGTATAATACATACATGATATACATATCATGTATAATACATAGTATATATTATACATATATATATGTAGTCACATATTCTGCCAGAGGGTACACATATTCTGGTGTATAGGCCAGAGATGGGGGGAAGGGGGTGTGAGAGGATTCATCAGAGACAGAGTAGGGAACAGAATAGGAGGATCCACTGAAATACACTGCTGAGGGGAGCAGCAGGAGAGAAAGGAGAGGTCTGCTATTCCAGGTGGGTCAGCTCCCTGGCTCGGGATCAAACTCGCACTGCAATGACTACTATAGTTTGATAGCATTGTGTCTTAACCCATGTGCCACCAGGGAGGCCCAAATCTAAACTCTCAATAAGTACCTATGTATTGAACACAGGTCAGTCACTGTATGGCTTCTCAAATCTAGGAATCACATTGTATAATACAATGTAATTTTCTTATCCTGCATTGATTTTCACAATACTTGTTTTTTAGAAAGTAAGCCATTGAAAATCCAGCTTTTCAAATACATGTCATTATCACAAGCAGCCTAATGTTACAACTGTGAGCTACTTTGGGCTAATAGTTCAAGCTATGCACAACAGAAGTGGTTATATTTCCCTTGAAAGTGCAAAATATTGCACATAATCCTAATTATTTTGCTAATGTTCCCCTGGGTACCTTAATCCATAGTTTAGTGCTTTTGATTTTTTATTCCTGTACCCTAAAGAATTTGAATGTCATTGTAGTCCCTTCTTACATAGTGTGATTCATTTCAAACTCCTGTTGAGATTATTTCCCCAACCATGAAAGCTTTGTGAAGGCCAGCAACTTCTATCTGCATTTATTTTTAAAATAAGTATGTCTGTTGCAATTGGAAGTTATTGTTCCCTTATTTTAACACTCTTTCCCCTTAGATGCTAATGATTACATGATTTCTGCTTTACCTTTTACTATGAAATATCCTATTCTATTTCATGTCTTTTAAGTTGCTCAAAAATATAAAACATTCATCATTCTTAACTTTATTCAATTATCAAATTGAGTTATTTTATAATGATAGGACAAAAGTATTTGAATGCTTTCGTAAGGGTATAAATTGGCAAGGAAAAATGTCTTTATGTTACCTACTAACAGTCTTCACTTGGCTGGATAATCTGTAGAAATTTGAAATGCAGTACATTATTAATATCACACTGTTTCAACATCAAGAAAATCATATTAGATCATATTAGAATAGATGCAAAATATTATCTTTGTTCCTTAGTTTCATTTTTTTTTTATTACTGGAGGTCATGATTATACAAATTTTATTACTTAACTGTATCTAACCAGAGACTTTGTTGTCTTGGTTTTAAAATACTGTGTCCAACTGTACCACACATACCAGTTTCCTGAGGTTGCTGTAACTGTACTAAAAAAATGTGTCTTATGACAGTAGAAACCTATCATCCCACCTTTCTGGAAGTTTGATGTCCTAGATTTAGGTGCCACCTGGGCCATCTTCCCCTAACATATGTAGGGGAAGTCTTCCTTCCTTACCTCTTCAAACTTCTGGTGCTATTCTTGTAATCTTTGGTGATCCTTGACTTGCACCAGCCTAATTCCAACTTCTACCTTGTCACTTGCTATTCTTTCTGTGCATCTGTATTCACATGGCTTTCTGCTCAAAAGGACACAAGCACAGAGGACAAGGGGTCCACCGTACTTTATGGGTGCATTTTATGATGTTCTCTAAAACAACATATTTATTATTGGAGTAACAATTGTTTATACTGTTATATAACTTTCAGATATAAAACCTAAAAAATCAACATTTGCATATATTTTGTTTGCCACTGAAAGTCTAGTTTCCATCCATCACCATACAATTAACCTCTTTTACTTGATTTACCTTTTCCCTTTCCCTCTTGCCACTTCCCTGTAGTAACCAATATTTGTTATTATACACTAATTATTTCTCCTATCTTATTTATTCGTTTCATTTCTTTACTGCATATGAGTGAAATCATATGGTGTTTGTCTATCTACATTGACTTACTTCTCTTAGCATCATACCTTCAATTCCATCAATGTTATCACAAATGGTAAGATTTCATCTTCAATTACAGGTAAAGTGTTCTATTGTGTCTATATACGTCTTCATTAGTCCTTCATCTGTCAATGGGCACATAACATTTCTACCTTGTGACTATTATATATAATGCTTTGATGAATATGGGGGTTCACATATCCCCTGGAGTTAATGTTCATATTTTCATATTTCCAGGTAATTTCATATTTTCAGCTTCATATTTTCAGTAAATACTGAGAAGTAGAAACATGACATTTGTATTTTTATTTTTTAAGTAATATGCACACTCTCTCATAGTGGTCACACCAATTTACATTCTCACCAATAGAACACAAGGGTTAACTTTTCCCCACATCCTCACCAATGCTTGTTATTTCTTGTATTTTTGATAATAGCCATTATCATAAGTGTAGGATGATAATCCCATTGTTTTGACCATTTTAGTTTTGTTGTAGTTTAAAATAATTTTTTGTTATATTTTTGTCAATAATATTGAAATTTTGGGAGGAATTACAAGCTACAGGTATATTGTTTTAAGTAAAATGGTTAATTTCTTTAAGTAATAAGGTAATTATTAATAAGTAATTAGTAATAAAGTAAATAAGTATAATAATTATTAATTAGTTATACTAGTTATACACTAGTATATAATAATATATATACTAGGTATATAATAATTAATATAATAATTACTGATTACTAATTATTAGTAATTACTAATTATTATAATAAAATAAGTAATTAAGTAATAAAAATTGCTTTAAATAAAATATACAAGCAATATGTATATTGCTTTAAGTAAAATGGCCACTTTAACAATGTTAAATTTTCCAACTCATTAACATGAGATATTGTATCCACTTATGTGTGTGTGTGTGTGTGTGTGTATCTTCATGTTTTTTTCATTAGAGTCTTATAGTTTTCAGGGCATAAGTCTTTTACAAGCTTGGCTAAATTTGTTTCTAGGTATTTATTATTTTGAGTGCAATGGCCAACATAATTTTTTTGTAATATCTGTCTGATGGTTCATTGTTTGTGTATAAAAATGTTCAATTGATTCTTATATAATGATTTTGTAGCCTGCCACTTAACTGTGTTCATTTACTAGACTATCAGTTTTTGGGTGAAGATCATACCTTTGTGAGCCAACCCAGGTCCCCTTGTGCTACTGTGAGAAACTGCCCGTTCATCTTTTGTGCATAGACTAGGGAGGCGCCTGGACCTCCATCAGGGGAGGAGAAGCTACACCAACAGAATCCCACCAATAGTAGCAGAGCCCTCAAAGCAAGTAATGGAAAGAAGAAAGAACACAATAGTCAAATGAGTTCTCAGGGACAGAACACAACAGAGAGGGTGAAAAAAATCTCCAGAACCCAACTTTAATGACACAGGAGATGTGCTTTCCCTGTCTGATACAGAGTTCAAAAATTGTTATGTAAATAAGTTCAAAGAAGTAGAACACACACAGAAAAAAAAAAAAAAAAACTTCAGAAAAATAAATCAATATCCGTAGAAACCAAAATCAAAGCTATAAATAAGACAACAAAAGAAATTCAGGATGTAAAAAGAAAAATAGAAGAGATGAAAATCTCAAGAAAAAGAATCTGGGTAGAAAAGAAGTTTTAAAAAATGAAGAAATATTCCATGAATTATCTAAAGCCATGAAGAAAGGCAACATAAGAAAAATGCATATACCAAAGGAAAAAGAGAGAAAAGTACAGAAAACATTTTGAGGAAATAATAGAGAAGAACGTCCTGAACCTAGAATAGGGACTAAATGTAAAAATTCTGGAAGCTAAAACAACCCAGGATAACTGTTCTACAACCATCGCAGGCCAGGCAGGTTCAAGTCAGTTCAGGCAGCTTAAAAGAGAACCTTAAAAGATACCCTTGGCAGCATCCCCACAGGTTTTCTAATAGTATTTAGGGGAAACGAGGCACAGCAGGGAGAGAGTAACTTGGGTCCCGACATGAATCTCTATGAGCTCTTCCCTTTCATAGACATTCTCTGCTCTCTCCACCACTCTCCACTGTACTCCGCTGTATGTTCTGCTGTGATGCTGCCCTCATAGCCTCAGCCTGTAAACTCAGGTGTGCTCACCTACACATGCCCACACCATATTCCAGGTGTCCACCATCAGGCATCCATGCCCCGAGCTGATGCTCCCAAGTACCTCCTGTATTCAAGACTAGGTGAGGGCCTCCCTGGTGGCGCAGTGGGTTGAGCAACGCACTATGAGGCAAACCGCAGCCACTGCAGCACGAGTTCAATCCCTGCTGCCGGCCACATGGCACGGCAGACCTCTCCTGCTGTACCCGCTGCTCCCCTTAGCAGTGTACTTACGTTGAGCTGCCTGTTCTGCTCTCTGTGGTGAATCCTCTCACCCCTCCCCCCCACACACACACCTCTGGCCTGTACCCCAGTGCTTGTATGCATAAATAAATAAATCTTTAAAAAAAGACTAGGTGATAGCTACAAAGTCCAGTGGCTCAAAAGCCTGAGCAATTCTCATTTACCCTACAATACCTAGACAAAATGAGACCTACACTAAGACATGAAGGTGCCCTCAATTAAATCTCTACTACTTATTTTTTATAATTGGAAGTTTGTACCTTTGAACCTATTTTGTCCTACTACCACTGTCAAACATCACTCTGTTCTATGTATCTGAGTTTGTTTTTTTAAAATTACATTAACAAGTGACAAATTATGTAGCCCATAGAGAATATATTTATGTAGTGAGAGTGACATGAAAAAATATTAAATGTATATAATTTGAAAAAATACTTCAAAACAATGAATCCATTGTTGTTAACACTGTAGGGGAAATGGAAAAGTGATCAGGTTTTTCTGCCTTTCCACCATTGGTGTCCACAATGGACACCTGCAGTCCTGCATACATGCCTGAGTGGGCATGTGCAAGTGGGTGACCTGGGCCTAGACATGGTCATGTAGGGTGGTGTCACGAAGATGCTAGGAGAGACATAGAGAAAAGAGAGAGCAGATACAACGGAGAGATGCCAGCAGCAGAAGAGAGAGTGTAAGCAGCAGCAGCCCAGAGAGTGTAGATGCACCAGGAGCTAGGAGGCCTGCCAGACTTCTGGCCCCCCATTTCCCTTGCCTGCCATGTACCTGGTCGCCTCTGATAATAAAAGCCTAAATAAAAGCCTAAAAAAGCCACCAAGGGTTCCAGGACTCTTCCTTGACCTGCCTGCTGAGAATCATCAAGAACTTGCTCTATGCCCTTGCTGGCACCACAGCTGAACTTATCTAGGTAATAAAATTATGAGCATTACATTTTCTTTTTTAGTTTTTAAAAATTTATGGTATAACTTATTTGTAATTGCTACTAAATTTATACTTAAATATTAAAATGAACATTTTCTTAGATTATCTTTGCACATTGACATCTAGAAAAATAAGGAACCAATGGTGATATTAAGATAATCAACTTTTTCAGTTCATTCTTTGAGTTGTAGTTGTACAGGGAAAATTAAGAAACTCAACATTATAGATATATTGGGCTGGTCTTAAAATGGCACATTATAGGAGACATACAGTGATGGGAACATAATTATTTTCTATGTAGTTTAAAAAGGAATAGTAAATACAATGTTTGCTTAACCTCTTTCCTTGCTTTGTTTTCATGCTTTTGTTTTTTCTAGTATAAGGCATTAGTTTCCATTGCAGACTTAACATGACAATTAATAAAATAGAATGTAAACATTTATTTTTGTGTAACAGATGCTAGCTGACAATCAGACTGGGGAGAAAAGCTGAGTTTAGAATAGGCTGTAATTTGTCTCACTTTCACCTTCAAAATACAGGGCTACAGGAACTAGTAAGAATCTGATTTTTTAATTTATATGGAGAAATATATAGATCTTTGTGATACAGAAAGTGCACTATGGCCTCCAGGGAAATGCAACTTTCTCCCAACTGACTTCTCTCTAAATCAAACATGATGTTTACACTAAGATTATTCTTACATCTGGCTGCTCTCAATGATTCAGTGAGAGGGATAGTTCAGGGCCACACCTGTAAGATATAAGAATAACTCATCTTTGAGTACTCACCATCAGCTGATTGAAATAGTTCAAGGTTGTACTGCACTGCTTTTCATCCAATCATTTTTCTTCCCTTTCTTTTCGCAAGTGTAAAATCTGTATCACTTCTGAAGTGTCTCCATGTCTATCCCACCTTCCTCTTTCCTTTCACTAAGCATTTCCCCAACCCTTAGCATCTTGTGTATCTGACCTGGTGCCTATCTCTTTGAGTAACCTAATTAGTACATTCCTCAATTAGTCTATAACGTTTTATAAACTAAAAATAGTTATTTTCTTGTGTCTTCAATTATATACCAACACCTCTTTAAATTCCCAATGACCTCATGAAAATGAACAACTTTAATACACATAAGAACTTTCTCCATGAAATTTGGATCAAGAATGAAATGCTTATGAAGTGTTCTAGTTAAAGACATTGAATTTCCAAATAAGAGTTTCATCGAAAGAAACCATTTTTTAAAATCTCAAACTTCATCACTAAAATAATTGAAGTATTTGTCAGTGTAACTCTGAAATGCTAACTTTTCAAGAACAAACATTAAGGTTATGCTACCTACCAGTAAAATTTAGGTCAATGAATTTTTTTATTTAAATATGAGGTAAATGTGAGGTTTCATAATAAGCTAAAAAGTAATTCATATATGGTTTCCAACAAGCAAAAACAATAAATCACACAATAAACCCACTGACATGCTTTTACTGTTAAAGTTGATTGCTTGCTTATTTCACTGTAAATAGCAAAAAAGGGATATTGCAAATATGTTCCTATTCCCATGGAATCTCTAGGTTATATGAAACTTCAATGAATAATGGAGTTGGCATCCTACCTCCATAGTCCTCTTAGTGAGAAGTCACTTGGGAATAACAGCTTTTCCATTTCATTTAGGTTTTAGAATATTTGTGTGAGAAAATTAGCAAGTGGGTGTATTAATGAAATGACATTTACAAAGGTTTCTTGGCATGGCTAGGTATGATTTTTCTCTTCTAATATCCCAAAGGTGACTGGGCTTAGGTTTCCTAGAATAGGTTCCCTGCCCCCTTGTAGCTATTTCCATCAGACCTTTTATCAGTGCTGTCTAGATATTACATGGTCCTGTTCAAAACAGTCTCAGCAGTGACCCATAATTGTCACCTTGAACCACATGGAGAGAGTAATTATGCAGTATTCATGGGGCTCACAAAATGAGATCTATGCACCAGAAACAAAAGAAGATATCCAGAATTTTAATTCATCTGTTTTATTTCCACTTGGTGTCAAGTCTTTGCCTTCTTACAAAAATTTTTCTTTATCACAGTGTTGATTCTTAAAACTCACTTCAATATAGCAAAAATAAAGCAGTAAATGAATTATGCAATGGTGTGACCTAGTATTTCGGTATATAGTAAAAAACTAACTTCCATCTGGATGCTTAAAATGTTCTGAAGGGTTTCTGTTACTAGGACATCTGCTGTGAATATTCTCTAGCCATGTGACTTTGTATTGCTGCTGTGGTTCAGAAGTAAGTGGTTTCTAATATCTAGAACATTGAGTCAAATGGCGTGTTACAACAACAACTGTTGCTAAAATTTAGTTCATAACAAAACACATCTTGAATGTCTAAAAACTGGGGAATATTATCCTTAGAAATAGAGGCACATACTTCTATTTTTAAATATTAGCATATTAAAAAGTTTTTTTAAAAGAACTTATTTTATTTTTAATAAAAATGAACAATGATGTAAAATACAAGCAAACAAATAAATAAATGAACTCATTTTATTTTTAAAATATATTTATTTATTTATGCATATAGGAACTGGGGTACAGATCAGAGGTGTGGGGGGTGAGAGGATTCACCAGAGAGAGAGTGTGGAGCAGAACAGGCAAACGGACTGAAACACACTGCTTAGGGGAGCAGCTGATGAGGCAGGAGAGGTCTGAGGTGCCCTGTGGGTACCCTCCCTGGTTAGGGAAGGAACTAGTGCTGCAGTAGCTGCAGAAACGCCACAGTGCGGTGCTCAACCCCTTGTGCCACCAGGGAGGTCCTCCCCACCCCTCAGCATATTAAAAAGGTTTTGACGGTGTTTTCTCGCTATCATTTTGATGTGAATATAGAAGCTGTTTGATTCAACACTTGTTGATGGTGTTCTATTAGTATTGACTCAACACTTTGTGGTGGTTGTGATGACTAAAATTTTTTTAAAAAATCAGTGTTGATATTTTTTGTTACTTTATCAGTGAAAGAATTGATACACTATGTATAGAAACTTTCAAATTATGTGTTTCATAGTAATAGTAAATACAAGAATATTCCCACAATTAAAATAAATCTGTTTGAGTGACATTAGGAGTTTGCTTGCTCCTTAATAAGTACTTTATTTAAATCGTTTTGATAAAAAGCATTCATTAGAAAAAACATATCACTTGATGATTGTATATAGAGCCCCAAAATAATCACTTGTCAGGTGAATCATCCACTTTGGTTAACCAAAAGCATTTTGTCTTCTGCTCTCATTTTATACACACACACACACACACACACACACACATACACACACGTGAATATATATATACACATATGAGTGTAGGTATATATATATATATATATATACACACCAAAATACATAATTTCATTTTTTATTTTGTGGCAACTATGTAATTATAACATAGCTCTGTGATATAATGTTTGCAAATATATAATGGCAGTTTTCAAAGAAATAGAATATCTTGAAGAGGTATTTTCAATTTACCTAGAGGTACCATTTGGGTTAGGAGATTTTTTATTATTATTATTAATTACCTTAACATTTTATTTAGATTAATTTCATCGTATTTATATTCTTTAGATCCATTAATTTTTGGACTTGTTAAAGACAAAATCCAACCTATACAATTTGAAGATCTTGTGGTTTTATTCAACAGTTCATGAAATGGGCAGCATCCAATCTAGCAGGTAAAGAAAGTTCTAAGGAGAAGGCGCTGTACAAAATGAAAGACCTATAGGCAGAAAGAGATGAGAAGATAAAACTTATACTAGGCAAAAAAAAAAAAAATCAGGTTAGTTATTGCCAGATCACTTTTCTTTTGTAGATGGCAGGAATTTTTTTATACAAATTATCAAACTAATAATTGATTAGCTCAAGATTTCATTTCTGGTATAGTCAAAACTGTATTTACATCTTGGTTTGGTGGTGTAGAGCTCAGCATAAGTGACTCCATTTGGGATCTGTTGTTTATAACAATTTCTCCTTTTTGATTAGATTCAGCATAATTGAGATGAGTTTAAAATGTGAGACATCAGCATTACTCCCAGATACTGCTCTAAGTTCTCAGGGATTTGTTTGATTTTATTTTTTCATTTAGTTTAGCTCCCCCACCCTACCCCTGCTCAATTTCTGTATGGTATTTGAAGGTCATGGACTCAAAGTTCATATGTATTCCTTTACTGATACTCCAGACTTATGAACATCATTTGCTTGATTAGTGCCTGTGAACAAGCAATTAAACATTTTGAGAATATATATCACACAAGGGAAACTACTGTGGTTATTATTATCAGGATAACTCCCGATGTCTGGATTGTAATTCAGAGTCACGTACCTCAAGACCAGATTAGAATCAAATGATAAAGTATTCCTTAATAGAGTAGTAGCTTTCGGAAGCCAACAAGCTTATTAAACAATAAGCTTCCCTAGAAGCATCACAGAAGCAAGTGCAGCAAGTGTTGTTGAACATAGCACAAATACCTCCTTGCTCAATGAAAAGAAAATAGAGGGAACAATATCTTATCAGTTTTCCAGAGAATATAGGGATTTTGTTGTTGCTACTGGAAAATTATTTGCATGAGTTTCTGCAATAACATTATTTCATCATGCCTTCTTGATATCTATACCTCTGTCTTTATACAGAGCCAGAACATAAAGCTCCTCTTTAAGGTTGTTAACTGGCAACAGGGAGACAAAAACCCAGAGGTAGGGAACCTGGCATATTAGAAAGGAAGCTCAGAGAGACCTAGACATTGGGAATCAGGAAGAAGTTTGTGATAAGAACCATTATCCTGGCAAATTCAACAATCCATTGGGGGTTAAATTAGCCTCCTTCTTAAGAGCCTGAAATATGTGATATAATAAATTATATCATCTTCCCAGGTCAGAGCAAGGGAAAATGTGGATAAATGAGTCAAATGTTTTCATGGTATAAGGACTAGGAAAGCAAAGATCGGATAGGGAAGGAAAGATGAAATGAGATGTTCTTGTTCCAGTATCTTGGAGGATAGCAATCAACTTCATTGTTAGCTATTTGTCTTCCTAGACAGTTTGATTTTGAGTTCTCCAGCATTTTCATGGGACCAAATGTCAGGTGAAACCTTCATCAATTACAAAATATGCACCCAAGATTAGACACCAAGGACTGGAGATTTGTCAGTGTAGTCAATGTTCAAGTGTTCTTGGTAGGGTCCTTTACTGCATCTCATTTTGCAAAAGCATCAAATTAAAGCAATAATTATCTAAAAATTACAAAAGCTTATAAAGTCCTATAGTTATAGATATGATGAGAGCTTGCTATAATATTTAGTATTGACAAGGACATTTTGTTATTTATATGATTCATAATATTTTAATTTAATCAATGAAATTGTGACTAATAATGTATCAAGACATCAGATTACTAGAAATATACCATTTCTAGAACACATAGTAATTACATATATCCATGTAAATATAGCTCAGAATGTTTAGCATTACTTTGGTTATGTTCCCCATGTTATTTAACAAATTAAATAAATTTAATTTGTTTAATTTAGATTAGTTTAGAGAAATTTTCTTTGAGATTTTCCAGGAGCCATTTTGAGGTCAAAATGACTACTTTAGAATTTGATTTTTAAAGTCATCAAAATGTCAAACATTTAAACATCTGACTAAATAGGACCTGAGATCATTATGAAATAATACTAAATGATCTATTTAACCAATCGGTGATAGACAACATTAAAGGTTATATAGGTTATGTAATTATGAACAAAACTTTAGCCTTTCAAATATTGAAAAGACTGAGTACAGTTAAGTAATCAACTAAAAAGGAAACACAAAACACTAAATTTTGATAAGAAAAATCATTGTTCTCCAGGTAGATGACTTAAAAGGTAAAGGACAATTCACAAACTCTTATCAAAAACAGATGGAAAATTCCAAGAAAATATTGTCCCTTTATCAGAGAGAAAAACAAATTTTAATTTTATGCCGGTATATTTTTGATATTTGAACTCACTTTAAAGAAAATAAATCCATTCCAAATTGACCACATTAAAAATATTGTTTCCTAAGATTCCTTTTCCATAAACCTCCAACTGTTTACATATCATTTATATTTTGTCTGTTAGTCACGCACCATATAATGATGTGTCAGTCAACAACAAACCACTTATACTATAGTCCCAAATCCCTATTGCCTAGTGACATAGTAGCCATTGTAACACTGGCAGTTTTTGTTGCTGCAGTTTCATCTCATTTACTGTGTACCTTGTACTTGACCTATCTCATATTCATTATGGCCCCTCAGCACACAAAATCTATGCTTTATATTATTAGTAAAGACCACATTAAGTGATTGGCCTGAAAACAAATGTCAAATGATTAAGGATTATGAAAGTAGAAAATTAATAATGGTATTGCTTGCCAGTCAAATATATCCCATTCCAACATAGCTACAAACTGCAAAGTGACAAAAACTATTAAAGAATTTGCTTCATCAAATGAATGAGACAAACAAAAATTCAATAGAAACCTACTTCATATTTGAAACACCTGAATTGAAAAGCAGACACAGAAATTTATCCATTTCAGTTCCATGACAATCACAACCAAAACAAAGTTTTATTTGGTCTGTTGAAAGAAAAGACTAGGCTTTACTATAATGTTTAATTTACTTCTAGCTCTGGGTGGTTTAAACAATTTAAGAATTATTAGTCTTTACACAATGTGAAAGTGTGCAGTGAATTTGAGTGCTGATGTAAAGATCGCTGAAAATTTTTGGAAACTAGAAAATGGTAGAGGGGAAAACTTGGCAGAGCAAATCTGCAATATGTATAAAACCTCCTTGAAAACTGAAGCCTGAAAGTTCTTTCATCCCTCAGGAGGCCAAGTCAATGCCAGACTTGAAGACCTTTAAGGACAAAATAATGATCTTGTTTGGGGGGTAATGTTGAAAGCCACAAGTTAAAACTCCTTATGATCTGGCACAGTAAGAACACCAGGCCTTCGAGCTTATGAAAAAGCATACTTTGTCACTGTTCTACAGGAGCAATAAGAAGTTATGCACACTCCAGATCCTCTTCCAAGGATGCCTTCCTGAATTGTTATGGCAACTTCTATTGCCAGCATGCACAGGGCAGGTCCACTACCAGTTTATAGATGGATAAGAGTCCCAGAACCCTCGTGGATTTTTCAGGCTCTAATGCTCTGGGGGGACCAGGTACACAGGCACACCAGGCTGGCAGGCTGGCAGGCACGGAGGCTAGTAGAGGACAGGCAATGGAGGTTGGGAGGCAGGCAGGCAACTGAGTCCCTAGTTCCCCACCAATTTTTATGCTTTTTCTCTAGGTTCTCACTGCCATTCTCTCTCACTTGTCGAGTCTGCTGTAGTCACACTGCTCTTCCTCCTCGCACCACTTCCTCTGCTTTAGCTCTACATCTCGGCTCAATTGTGCAGTTACACATGTGTTTACACCCACATTCCAGGTGTCCACAATCATGCTCCCAAGAGCCTTTAGCTTTAACATAGTCAAGGCAATAGGTGATAGCCATAGAGGCTATAAGTGTAAAAAGCCTATTAATTCTTTTACCCTACATAGCATAATGGAATAGCATCATTTGGAGATTAACAATCCTGAACAAACACCTAACAAGATACCATGTAGGAGAAGCCATCCAAGGTTCTCCACATAATTACCATGTAGGAAAATAAGCATTTCTATTTTTTACAATTAATTATTTAATTTCCACCCTTACTTATGAGGGAATTGGACAAATTAATCAATAAATCCCCTTGGAAGCAAGCATTTTAATTTTCTCTTAAAAACCTGTATCATTGTATAAGACTATCTTATTAAGTTTATTTTCTCTAGGGAATAAATAGTAGCAGGAAATAATGAAGAAAAAGATTTTTTAAAGATTCTACCAGTGAAAGGAAGGTGTTAATTATATTTTAAAATTAATCATTTTCTTGAATTAAGGAGTTAAGTATGTGATTTTATTTCTGCTAGGTGTTTTATGGCAATTTCTCTTCAGAAGAGATAATGTGAAATGCATTGACATTATTAAATCTACTAAAACCTATTACCAAATTCAAGATTTATCTAAGATGACTAAAGAATAATTCCTCTTTTGATTAGAGTAAATTATATATAAACTTCTCATCTACCTGAGTTTTAATATCTTATTTTTTATCATTATTATTCAAGACTAAAAGAAGTAAGATGCTTTTTGTAGCCTTGAGGCAGAGATATAAGCAAAATGAACAGTAAAATCAAATTCTTGTTGTATATTAAAGCTTAACGTGTTTCAAAACACTGCATCGCTCTAAATGGTGTTCCTAAATAAAACACTGCGGTGAATATTAAATTTGCACTCTTTTGTGTCCTAATTTGTGATTTTCATATGACACTATATTTTTTACCTTGCATATTTAAACATAGCTCCCCAAATATTTTCACAATATATTATTAAAATGTTTATAGATTCTTACAATTTTGCAGGTGAGAAACATTCACACAATATGCATAGTTCATCTCCTAAGATACACCCCATAATTCTTACTGTGTAAAAAATTATAAACATTCAAGAAAGTTTTAAAATAGATTCACATTTATGTGCAAATTATTTTTCCTTTGGCTGTCATTTTCATTTCTCAAAAAGTCAATTTTATATTTTGGATTTCCTCAATATTCAAACTACTTCAAAGTATTTTAATAAATACACAAAGCTATATATTTAACTTTAATGATATTGTAAATGAGTATTTATGAAAGAATAAATAATTGTATATTTTAGATATCAGTTGGAGAGTTTTCCTGACATATTATGAATCTAATTATTCATCTCTAATTATCTAATACCTAAACTCCTAATCTAATTATTCTATTTCAGTTTTAATGCTGTGTCCTGATAGTTTTGCATTATACTTTAATCAACAATTCTACTATTAGTGGACCTTTTGTTAATCCCTAAGGTTTTTTTTTTTAACACCTTAGAAAATTCAGCCTATTTTTCTTTGCACACAGATTTTTCAAGATGTCTCAAGAATGCATTCTGAGTTTAAAATAATAGTTTAAATATAAATTAATATTGTAATATTTATTTCCTAAACAGATGAACCAGTAAATTCTCTGTTGAAATGTTTATGTGTTTTTCCATAGTTTAGCCAATTCTGCATATTGTCAGATGTATCAAATGCATCTGCTGTTTTTTCCATTTAATTTTTAAGTCTGATTAAGAAAAATAATTATTACTTGTTTATTCTTTCCAACTAGCGTGTGAGATTAAATATTTTCATATAATTAATTTTCATGTAATAATTTCAATTCACCTATTACTAGACACTTTTATTTGTTTTGTTACATTATTTTATTACATCATTCAATTTTTTCTTATATGTGTTTTAAATATGTTCTCCAATCTATTACTAGTCTTATAAAATTATTCAGCAGTGAATCATTAAGATGGCAATATAAGATGCTCTTACTTCAACTAACAACTACTCAGGAATGGAACACCAACAACAATGAATGAGACCAAAGCATCCCTGCATATAGGAGATCACAAGGAGCACATTAGAAAAGAAGTTAGGGACCCAAGCATCACCCATTGAAAAAGAAAAAGATAAGCAACTGAGATTTAGTTTGCTGATTCATATTTTGACCAATGTTAAACAAGGAATGCTATAAAAGTTGATAGAAAAGCTAAATGACAGACATGAAAATACCACCAAGAAAATTTAAGCTTCAAGTTAATATCATAAGACAAGAATAAGAACTCCCTGGGGATGGGGAGAGGGACACTAATTAAAGACATGGAATATTATGACCTAAAGGACAGATAGTTCAATGTAACTACCATTAAGAAACTCTAAGAGATACAAGAAAACATGTCAATGATCTTAGAAATCAAATTAATGTGTACACAATAATAAAACTTGAGGTTATAAACAAGAAAATAACTGTGATTTGTATGCAGTGAACTCAATAAATGAGATCAATAATGCTAAATAATGCTACAGATATAGAATATAACTAATAGAGTGAAACATATCAGTAAGCTCAAAGACAGAAATCTAAACATGATTCAATTAAAGAAGAGCAAAAAACACAATGTAAAAAAAAAAGCTCTGAGAGCTGATTTCTATTAACAAAGGCAAATAAGGATAATGTGTATCCTAAACAAGTTCATGAATATACAGAATATTTGCTAATAAAAATTTAAAAAGACCTACAGGAAGACTATTAAAGGTGAATAGGAAAAGGTAGCAGGTAATTCATAAAGATACTCTCATTATACTATCATGTGACTATTAAATGGAAATTCTACATGCTAGGATAGAATGGAATGAAATATTCAATATCAATTACTGAAAAAAATAAAATAAAATAGCTGAAAATACTCTATACTGCAAAATCATTTCTCACATAAATACTTTCCTGGGAAAAGAAAACCTAAAGGAGGTAAGTACAACTAGACCACCTTATAATAAATGTGAAATGAGTTTATTGCTAAGTTGAAAAAAGTATGGAAGTTCACATACTGTCAAGTTGATAAAGAGAACCAGAAATTAAAAGATTAAATATCAATAGGAAGCCTTTGTATATTAATAATTATAAATAGAAACATTTTTGAGGTGTCATCACCAAAAGCAAGGAGAATAGAAAACAACTGGGACTACATCAAAATAAAAAAAAAAAAAAAAAACTTCTGTACAGCAAAGGATACAGTACAAAAGCAAATATCCTATTATTAGAAATAATAAATGAGGGGCCTCACTGATGGCTCAAAGAAAAGATATATTTTATCGAATGGGAGAAAATATTTACATACCATACATCTGATAAGGGACTGATATCGAAGTTCTATAAAGAACTTATATAACTCAACAAAAACAATGCAAACAACCAAGTCCAAAAATGGGCAGAAGGACTAAAAAGACATTTTTTTCAAAGAAGAAATGCAAATAGCCAACAGGCATATGAAAAAATGTTCAACATTACTAATGATCAGGGAAATGCAAATCAAAACCACAATGACATACAACATCAGACCAGTGAGAATTGCCCATAAAAAAAAAAAAATGGAAACAACAAATGCTGGTGAGGATGTAGAGGAAAAGGAATAATTATACACTGACTACTGGTGGGAATGTAAACTAATTCAGCCACCATGGAAGGCTGTGTGGAAGTTCCTCAAAACACCGAAAATGGATCTACCTTATGATCAGTGGATCCAGCAATTCCACTCCTACAAATCTACCCTAAGAACACAGAAACTGTAGCTCAAAGGAAACCTGCACTATTGCAGCACTATTTACACTACAAATATATGGAAATAAACTAAGTGCCTCAAAACAGACAAAAGTATAAAAAAGGTGCAGTATAAATGCACAATGGAATACTATAGGGCAATCAAACAAGATAAATTTATGGCATTTGTGGTGACATGGCTGAAGCTGGAAGGGATTATCATAATCAAAATAAGTCAGAAGGAAAAAGATAAATATCAATGACTTAATTTATATGTGGAATATAGAGAAATTGAATACAAGGTCAAGAAAAGTATAAAACTTTCAAGCTGACCAGAAATCTAAGGAATACAACAGTGAGGGGGAGGAAGGAGGAACCAGAGAGGGAAAGCACAACCAACTATGGTGATGCTTCACAAGTGATATGGTAGTGGGAGTACTATAGGGACTACACCTGAGGGGGGGAGATAAATTACTGTACAAAAATAAGCAATGATATAAGACAATAAATTAATTTTTAAAAAAGGTAGAAATTGATACTCTAAGCCAATAAAAATTTTAAAAATCAGGAACTGATACACTTATATCAATTAAAATAAACTTACAGGCAAGAGATGTAACAAGATATAAAGATAGATGTGATATTATGATAGAGTCAATACAACAAGAAGACATAACATTTATTAAAATATATGCTCCCGACATAGGAATATCAAAATATATACAGCAAACATTAATATACATAAAGGATGATTTTGACAATGACACAATATAATAAGGGACCAATGAATGATAATAAGGGGTCAATGAACATTCCACTTACAACAGTAAACAAGAAAACAATGACCTTAAGTAACAAATCAATTGAGTTGCTTGTAATAGATATTTGGACTATTCTACCATGAAACAGTGGATGCTTTTACATTATTGGTAGGTGATTTGATAGTATACATAGAAAATCCCAAACTACTCTACTATTAGAAACAATAAATGAGGGGCTTCACTGGTGGTTCAAGGGGCTAAACCCGCACTATGGGGTTTCTGCAGCCACTGCAGCATTAGTTGGATCCTCAGCCAGGAAGGGGACCCACATGGTGCAGCAGACCTCTCCTGCCTCACCAACTGCTCCCCTCAGCATTGTATTTCATTCAATCTTCCTGTTCTGCTCCCCACTCTCTCTCTGGTGAATCCTCTCACTCCCTGCACCTCTGGCCTGTACGCCAGCTCTTGTATACATAAATAATTAAAAAAAAAGAAATAATAGATGAATATAGTAAACTCACAGGCTAAAAAATAATTTGCAAAAATCTTTTGCATTTTTACACACAGATAATGAGCAACTAAGAAGAAAAACCAGAATAATATCACATGAAAATAAGTACTTAGGAAAAAGCTTGACCAATAAGGTGAAGGACCTGTCTACTAAAAATTATGATATTGTTAAAAAAAAATAGAGGAAAACAAAAGGAAAAGGTGTTCCATACTCATGGATTCAAAGAATTTACATAATCAAAATGTCCATTTAACCAAAATTAAATCAATACATACACTCAGCACAATTCCTATCAAAAAAAAACAACAAAATTCTTCAAAGAAATACAACAAAAATAAAATTTATTTTAAACTTTAAAAGACCATAAATAGCCAAAACAAAATCTGAAACAAAAGAAGAAAATTGAGGTGTCGTACTCCCTGACTTCAAATTAAACTACAAATTGTGATAATTAATAACATGGTATTGGAATAAAAACAGAAACACAAATCATTGAAAAGTAATCAGAATATATGCCCCCAAGTAATCTCACACACATATATAGAACTTATTATTTATAGGAAGGCAGGAACATATGAGAGAGAAAGGGAAGTATCTTCAACAAATGGCATTGATATAAATGAACTACCACAGACAAAACAATGAAGCTAGACCACTACCTGTTAATATATATAAAAGTTATTTCAAAATGGATTAAGAGTGGATATGAGAGCTGAAAACATAAAATACATGTAAAAACAAGATGGCACATGCTATAACATCAGTCTCCTAGATTTTGGAAGGGGATGTTTCCAGTGGTAAGAGAAACAAAATCAAAAATAAACAAACGGTCCCTTGTGTTCATCCCACCATTTATTTTTTTAATTTTGTTTTTCTACACCTGAAAGAAGAAAGTAAAACATTATACAAAAATGAAGAATGATGCAAAATATATATAAAATTTTAAAAATTAAAAATAAATAAAAAGTAAATGAAAATAAAAAGTAAATAAAAATAAAGAGCTACTGTAAAGTGAAAGAAACTTGCATCAAAACAAAAACATCCTAAAAATGAGATAAAGTACTTGCACATCAAATGACAGGCAAATGGTTAAAATCCAAAACATACTAAGAATTCATAAAACTCAAAAAGAAGAAAACCCAAATAAAAGTTGGGCATGAAATCTCTAACAAAGACATACATGTGACCAATAAGCATGTGAAAACATGTTTTCTCTTATTATTAGGGAAATGCAAATCAAAGCAAGGGCATAAGCACTCAGACCCTTAGAATAGTTACTATATCAAAAAAATAAAGAAAGAAAGAACAAGTATTGGAATGATAGAGAAAGGGAACTCTTGTTTGCTTTTGGTAGACCTAAGTTTGTATATGGAAAACTCTGTATGAAATTTTCTGAAAAAATGAAAATACTGTGTAATATAATGATATTTATCCCACTTCTAGATATTTAACCAAAAAAAAAAAAAACTCACTAATTTAGAAGTTGTGTATCCACCCCAATGTTCATTACAACATCATTTACAATAGTCAAGAGCTGGAAACTACCTAAGTACCAATACACAGATGATTAGATAAGTATGTGCTAATTATATGCAATTAAATACTACTCAGATATTTAAAAAGATGAAATACTTCCATTTTCATAAATAGAGATGGACTTACAGGTATAATACTTAGTGAAAAGATGTCCTATGAACAGAGAAACTCTGGTTTCACACATATGTGCTTTATGGAGAAATCAAGGAACAGTGAACTAAATAAAACAAAAATAAGCTTTTAGTTTTAAAGACCAAATTAGTGATTACTACAAAGGGAATAGAAGAAATAGATGGATAAATTGGGTAAAATGGGTCAATTTTATGGTGAAAGATGAAATAATACTTAAAATAGTAAAGAAATCATTATATAGAGATGTTGGTTAAAATGATGCACACCTAAAATCTGTTACTTAAGTAAATATAAACAGTTTAATATATAATCAAATGCGAATGTATCGCTTTATTATTCCTTCATCTTATATCTTGCAAATAGGCCTTTTTAATTCTAAAGTTATGAACATATTATGTTTATTTTCTTCTAATATTTTTAAAGTTTTACATTTCATAATAGCACTTGTAATTTACGCCATGTGGTAAGAGCTATTATTTCAATCCAGATTTCTTCAAGAAATTTAAATTTAGCTGTAAGTGATCAAAGATCCATTCATTTGGTATATATTTCATTTATCTTTGTGGTTAAGATTTTATTTTTTTGCATATGTCTATCCAGTCTTCCAGCACTATTTATTGAAATAATGTTCCTTTCTATATTTCCAACTGTGTCAGAAAGAGGAGGAAGAGGATGTAAACAAGAAGATTCCTATGGAAATATCTGTGACACAATATCAGGGACAGATCTATTGTATAGTAGTCATGAATGTTAAACTTGTGAAAAAGTACATAAAACTAAATATATACACTCAGGGATCTCCTTGATGGCCATTGGATTAAGGCTTACCACTACCACCACTAAGGTCTGAGTTCCATTCCCAATCAGGGAGCAAATCTACATTTGGCACAGCAGACTTCTCCTAGCTCACCCACGGCTCCCCTGAGTAGTGTATTTCAGTAGATCTGCTTGTTCTACTCTTCATTCTGTCTCTGGTGAATCTTCTCACCACCCATACCTCTGGCCTACACCCAAGCTCTACTCAAAAATAAATTAATTAATTAAAAAAATAAATACATACACTCAGTATTCATTTAAACTGTAGAACCTGATTTACTAAGTAGATAGTATAAAATGTCAACATTCTAATTGTGATATTACACTGAACATACTTGCACAATATGTTATTTGGGGGGGAGGAATTGGGCAAGTGTTATATGTGATTTTGCTGTATTATTACTTACAATTGGGTCTAAATCCAAAATTACCACAAAATGTAAAAAAATGAAAATATTTGTAAAAAAATTTAAAAGTAAAGTTAATATTTGTCACAATAAAATTTTCTGAAATTCCTGAATCCTCAAAATAGAAGTCAGAGGTTATACTAACAAAATATGTACTTATCAATGCCCCTAAGAACAATAGTAGCATGAAAAAAAATTTAAATCATGCCTATTAATTAAAAAGGCAATATTTAAATTGAAAACTTATCAACATACACAAATATTTGGTGAAGTAAGCTTTTTTCTTTTTAAAGATTTTATTTATTTATGCATACAAGAGCTGGGGAGGCCAGGAGGTGGGGAGGTGGAGGTGGGTTGTGAAAGGATTCACCAGAGACAGAATATGGAACAGAACAGGCAGATCCACTGAAATGCACTGTTGAGGGGAGCAGCAGATGAGGCAGGAGAGGTCTGCTGCACCATGTGGGTCCCCTCCCTGGCCAGGATTTGAACTTGTGCTAAATTGGCTGCTGAAGCTCCCCAGAGATGTGCTCAATCCCTTATGGCACCAGGGGGGCTCTGAAGTAAGTTTTTTCATCACAGTAGGATCCAACACAAGTGAAAAGGTCAATGGGAATTAGTTACAACTTTCATAAAGTAGGCTAATGACCAATTAAATTCTATAAGGAGAGATATTTACTCCACATCTCCACACAGCATTGGTTTCATTATTTGAATCTCCAGTCAATTAATTCAAACAACCTATTCTGTAAAAAGCTATTAAACCAGTTGTGCATATAAATGGAATGGATAAAAATTCAGTTGCAACACAAAAGTAATTAAGTGATTAATTAATTAGGGTTCTATTTCCATTGTAATTATTGGGTTATTAATCATTTTGAAGAAAATCGTCTATTTTCAGGAAGTCTATAAAATGCCTGGGAAAATTACTATACAGTAAGTTTACATGAGAATTTTAAAAATAATCATATTGTTGCATCCATGAGAATGCTACAATAATAAAGATGGCAATTCTATATAAAATAAATGTTTTACCATTAAGAAATCATTGAAGCAAACTTTATTGAAGCTAGTAGAATCTCATTATGAATGTACTCAGCCAGAGATGCAAGTATCAATCAAAGCAGTAATGTGAATTTGGCATTGAAAAACTACCAATTAAAAAATATATATTTATATTTAAAAATGTTTTGAACATAAAAATTGTTATTCCTAATTAATGTAGTTTACAAAGAGAAAATTTCACAAATAGGTGAACTGAGTGATTCCCTATTAACTCTAGCCACAAACTATATTTGAAAATAAAGAAAAAAATATTTTAGTGGCACAACTCAGAATAGAATCCAGATCTTCTGAAACTATCATTAAAGACTTTATTAATGATCATTTATTCCTAAATACCAGCCAGTATTGTCTCCATTTCAGGTATAATTTCTTAACTACAGATGAATAAAGAAAATACTTATTCAATAGATTGTTGCTGATATTTTTCATATTTTCTTCTGTATTTTTATTCTGATACCAATTTTCTCTCTTGACAGGCACTCTGCTTACTTAGAAATAAATATGTAATTCCATTTAATCCTCACTACAATCTTTTAAATGTATTATTCTATATAACAAGTAAGAAATGAGGAAATGGCTAATGAACAGATAGGAAAAGATTTGTCTGTCATAGCACAGCGTATATAGAGGAAATATGTTTTTATCCTATCCTACATTAAGAACCAGGACTACAAAACAATTTTTAGTAAATTTGAAGATGTATACATAATTTCAATGTACTCTAGATAGTTATAAAATAAGAGATATAAACTAATGTCCAATTAAAAATTGGAATAAAATTAATGATATATGGCAGAATAGTACACACCACTTAGAATGAATATATTCCTCTCTCCTATCTTTCTCTCTCTGTATACCTTGTCTTAAAAAATTACAATAAAATTATGCTTTTTTTAATATTATCAAGAAAAGCAGACTGAGTTGAATTCTAAAGAAAATAAATATTCTAATGAGACTATGATAATAAAATATCAGGTATCTATGGTAACATCAACAAAAAGAAAAATAATTATGAATATAAAAATGTAGAAATGTGAGAGATGGACCTAAGCATGTTCAAAATTTTATATATACACCAGCAAAAAGAAAACACTACTTGAGATGACTTGCTCAAAAATAAGTGATGCATTTAAAATACAAAGTGAACATCAACTATCCCTAAGAGAGAGAGATAGACTGTGATAGCATCAGAGGAGGTTCCTTGCTTTGCTGCTGAGAGGGTTATCTAAGTTAAACAGAGTGATATCACACATAGAGACCCCCTTAAATTGGGATGAAATTGGAACACCACCTCAGACATCAAACATCGACTACAATAGACAACAGGAGACAAAAACAAACAAAAAAAAAAGGGTTACTACTTTCAATGTAGGTTAGACAAGCGAAATGCCTGTTGTATGCAGTCCAGTGCATGGGATTCACATAGCAGTCACCAACTCTACCAGGAGACCTAGGAAAGGGAGAGGTGCACACACTCTACTGAGGAGAAACACATAGAAGGAACTGAGGTGCTCCCAGCTGTCTAGAACCTCAGTATAAATAACAAAGGCACTGAGCTGCAATACCCTCTTCCTCCACCTTTGGGATTTGTACTGACCTTGTAAAGTACACTGAAAGCAAAAGCTGCTGAGTCACGTATCTGGAACTCCTGAGGGAGAGAAATCGGTAATGCCACAAATATGAGACAGATCTCCTGCACTTTAGCACATACACAACAGTGGTTTGAACCTTACATATCATACCCCTTCATCTAACTCAACAAGTGCAAAATCAGGTGTCATGACTGCAAAGACCAAAATAAAGTCACAGCACCAATTGCTGGAAAAGTAAAAAAATAGTTCAACTATTTAATTGCTGCTACAGATACTTAAAAAGATAGGAGAATCTCAATCAAAACGATAAACAATCAACAAAATACAATACATGGCACGCCATGTCATGATGAGACCTCAAGAAAATATGACATGACACAGAGAGAACAAATTCTAGAATCCAACTACAAAGATATGGAAAATTTTATCTCCCTATCAGATAGAGAATTCAATATTGGTAAAAGAAAAGAAATAGAATAAAGTGGAAAAAAGCATGTAAATATGGTTAAGAAAACTCAAAAAGCTAATTATGAGATATAGCAACAATTCAGAAAAACGAATAACACTGAAATTAGCTAATATCTGAACACAAAAGAAAAGTTCTTGAAGGAAATATAAAATGTTAATCCAGTGAACACATGAATGTTAAGTGAGTCTCACTGCTGATATGGAAAAAGCTTTGACATAAATAACACAGTATTAATTATAAGCACTATGGTATAACAGACCTCTAGAGCTTATTTATTTTTATTCATTCTTTATGTTCATTCATTCACATTGATATGTCAAACTCTACCCTTTGATTAATCCTTCCCTTTTCCTTTAGCAGTGTTTATTCTAAACCCAGAAGCTGTGAATATCCTTCAAACATCTAAAGAATAAAACAGTGTTAAATTAGCATATCTGCTTTATGCTGTTTACTTTTTTTTTTAAAGATTTATTTATTTACGCATACAAGAGCTGGGGTACAGGCCAGAGTGGTGGGAGGTGAGAGGATTCACCAGAGACAGCAGGAAGAAGAACAGGCAGACTGACTGAAACACACTACTGAGGGGAGCAGCGGGCAAGGCAGGCAGGAGAGGTCTGCTACACCATGTGGGTCCCCTCCCTGGCCAGCAGCAGCAGGGATCGAACTCGTGCTGTAGCGGCTGCGGTTTGCTTCATAGTGTGTTGCTTAACCTGCTGCACCACCAGGGAGGCCCCATGCTGCTTACTTTCAATTGTCTTCTATCTTCTATGTTTCTATGAGCTGACAAAGCACTTAAACATTCTTAAAAATATTCACTTAGCTACTCACCTAGGACTTGTATTATTTATGTTGAGAAAAAAATAAAGCCTCCAGTTCATTGACATTATGATTTATAATACCTTGAGAAGTGAAGATTACAGTAATTTAAAGTTATTACTGTATAATATTTTTGCCAAACCAACTACAACATCTTTTGTCAGTAATATATTTTTTCCCTACCTATGACTTGGAAAACTTATAGGAATGGATATACAAAAATCTCTTGGCTGTTTATTTTTGTTTATTCACACATTTAATTATTTTGCCAAAAGTAAACATAGCAATATAATTTGGGTAATACAACTTTATATTTCCATATATGCACATGCTTCATTATCCTCCATTAAAGCTCCTGTACCAATGCTCTTTCACATTTCATACTATTTTGCTCCTCCCTTATCCTATCCCCTCTGGTAACCACTATATTTTTCACAGAGAATAAGAATTGTTTTTCCTGTGTCATTACATTTGTTTTCTTTGGTTCTTTATATTCTGCAAATGAATGAAAACTTTGATAATTATATTTCTTTTTTGGCTTATCAAATCAAGATCCATCTATTTTATACCAAAATACAATATTTCATATTTTTAAATAGCTGAGTACTGTTTCATTATTATATATTTTATTAATTCTTCATTCATCTGTTGACCGGTATTTAGGTGGCTTCCATGTCTTGGCTTTTGTGAATACTGTTGCTATGAACATAAATATCCATAAAGTTTTTCATATTTTTTTTTACATTTTTCTCTAGAACATGAAAAATTGGGAAACATGGAAAATGGAGGCTGCACCAATTTACAATTTCAATAACAATGTATGGGGCTTATTTTTTCTGACATGCTCACCAACATTTTTTTTTTTTCTAGTCTTTTGCACATAGGACTTTCTTATAGGGAGCAATAATCTTATTATTGTGAGTTGATCTTTTCCTTTTCCCACACCTAGATTAACAAGATTACATTTTGTAATTGTCAATTAGCCACATATTTGTGGGATTGACTTCAACAATCCTGATGATATGCCCAGAGCATTAATACCTTAGTATCAGAGTTATAAAATAACAATTAACATTGGGGGAAAAACTTTGAAACATTGATTAAAGTATTTAGCATATTAAATTACACTTTCAAAGGTTTTTTTTAGTACTATCAAACTGACAACAATGATGAAGTCACAAATATAAATCCAATGACCATGAGTGATCTTGACAATGGAATTTGTGAATTTTTCACTATATTTTGGCAGTGGGAAATAATAATCCTAAGAGAGATTTTCTCTAACATGGCAAAATAATCCATGTTTCACAAAGGATAAAACATCTATTGGCTATATAATACTTAGTGCACATTTGCTTGCTAATTTATAAGTTGTTTCAATGCACATAGGTGATTAAGGAACTTGTTAATCAGGATGATTTGAGTTAAACAGATGTCTCAATTAACTAGATATATCAGACTTTGTGTTCTGTTTTCCAGTCCACTCAAATTAAAGTATAAATTTATATTTAACCTCAAATTATATAGCTCAAATATATTTGATGATATATTAATATAATTTGATCACTGCAAATGTCACATTCAGAAAATTGTTGAGTGTATATACAGAGAGAAAAATGTTCATATCTCTATAGAGTATATTTACTTTATATTTATGTGTATGTGTACACACACATATATATACTAGAACTCTATGTAATGTTTTTAAACCATTTTGCATTTCCTCACCTAGTTGTTCAATACGGAAAACAAGCAAGTCATTAAGTAAATAATTTAATTGACATTCAGATAAATGAATATACATTATTCAATGGGACATGAACTTTATTTGGAGGAGACAGACAACAGCAATAAAAAGATAATCTGAACAATACCAGGAAGAATGATTCATAAAAGAAAAATTTAAGAAATTATACTAAACATTCTTCTACTCTGCAAAAGTCACTGTCAAAAGAATCAAAGGTAAGCCAGAGATGATGAGAAAATATTTAGAAAGTATGAATTTGTTAAAAAGCATCTACCCCAAAATATAAAATTAATGCTTGAAACTCAACTATAAGAAAACAAGAGGATTAAAAATAGGTAAAAAGACCTAAATAGATATCTCATAAAAATTATACATTTGGAAATAAGCATATGACAAGATGTTTAACATCATCTGTCATTAGAGTTGCAAATTAAAACAAAAATGAAGGAACACAATACACAACTAAAATGGAGAAAACTTTTAAAGTATTATCAAAGATGAGAATGTTATAAAGAGAAATTATCATTCTTTATGGGAATACAAAATAACAATGTTACTGTAATTAACAGTTTAGCAATTTCTTAGATGTAGTCGTTGTCTTACCATATGTTATGGTAAACACACTCATATATTTATATAGATGTTCTGCCTTCAGGAGGAGAACATAATTCCACATTTCCCAAAACTGGTTTGTATATAGTGACTTTTCAACAATATATATAATACAGAATGTGGAAAAGGATGAGTCTGAATAAATTTGTAGGGGAGAAGCATTGCAAAACCTTAGGCTAAGCCATAAAGGTCAAAATCAACAATCACAAATTATGCTAATAATGCATGTCTTTGGTATAGTGTGATAGAAATGTCAATTATAATCATGTCAATGTGGTATTATCCCAAAAACCTAATCCTAGTCTAATCACGAAAAAAAATTAGAAAATTCCGACTCTTCAGGTTTCTTAGAAGTACCTAATCAGTGTTACTCAAAACCATCAAGGTGAGGCCTCTTTGGTGGCACAACAAGGGGTTAAGTCTCAGCACTCTGATGCTATTGGCAGAGTGAGTTAACTCCCTGGCTAGGGAGCTGACCCACATGGCACAGCAGACCTCACCTGTCTCTCCTGCTGCTCCCTCAGCAGTGTATTTCAGTCAACTCACCTGTTCTGCTACCCAATCTCTCTGATGAATCCTCTCACCATCCTGCACCTCTGGCCTATATCCCAGTTCTTGTATGCATAAGTAAATAAAATGAATATTTAACAAAAATAAATATAGGATAAGGAAGGGACAAGGAGATGTATGTGATGGTGGTAGGGAAATAAATAATGAATCTGAGAATATTGAGCTGAGGAAATAATCCAAGTGTAATAATTATATAAACAACATAAAATGTATTTTATATATTTATATTTAAAGATAATTTCACATTTTAATAAATGCATTTAATAAAATATATTCAATTAAATCTTTAAAAATAATATAAATATTAATTCAATTGAATTTATTAGCTTGTAAAAAGACTGTTATGGCATGTATTCCAAGATGTGATTGCATTTTTATTACCAGAAATTATTTTTTTTGAATGTTAAAAGAGAGCATTTTTTTAAATGATATATTCAAATTTAAAAAATTATTGAAGGCTATTTTAAGTACTTTAATATTCATGCTGTATAATTTTAATTCTGTCTCTATACTCATAGAGTGGAATATTTCTAGAATTTGTATATAATTTTCATAATTTATCAAAATTATAAATATCTACAATATGTAGGCTGATTTCTTTATTTAGAAATGTATATGAGAGAAACTCCCTGACAATCAGAAATTGGTCTAACACTCACACTTAGGTCATATAATCTTCTTTTGATACAAATTCTTACCATAGACCAACTTGAGACAAGGTTATTCTGAAACATGATCAAATGAGAAAAAGTAAGAACACGTCATAATTTTTGTCACAGTGCAAAAAAACAAATTCATTGTAGTATGCACCTTAAATGAACAGCATCCTTGCTAATTGAGTGTCTACTACTGTTTTTCACTATTATAGAATGGCCCTACTTTCTGACATTGTTCATTCCAGAATCATCTCTTCCTACACCATTTCCTAAATCACCAAAACAGGCTCAAATTTATGAAAGATTGTTTCTTTGTAACACACTCTATGAGGTGTTAGACTCCCCAAGAGTACATGCTCACCTTCTCTGTAGTGAGTACCCATTTATCTACTTCTAATGTATTCCTGGAGGTCTTTGTAGTCATCAACAGAAATGCCAAAAAAAAAAAAAAAAAAAAAAAAAAAAGCGCTACAGNAAAAAAAAAAAAAAAAAAAAAAAAAAAAAAAAAAAAAGCGCTACAGAGAGAGAAATTTTTACAATTTAGAAGACCTAATCTGTAAATTGCACTTGGAAAAAAAGGTATTCAGCTACACATTCATTCTTTCGAGATGTTCAATTACCTTCTTAATGCTCAACAGTTTTACTTTATAAAAAGATCTTTTGGTAACTGAAGAAAATATTGTCATCTGTCATCAGTTCTCAGGACCTTTCTAGCCACAAAGTTTGTCCTGTTTTCTCTGTTTGCTTCTTGCTCCTCATTGCTCTATATTTGACTTCTCCATTTGTAAAGTGTGAGCCATACTGGTTTAAAACAGGCAGTCAGAGAGGCTGACATAGCTGTTTATCAAGTAAAGATATAAAGATTCCTGAACTATGAGAAGGATTCATTGCTATAAAAGGCTCCCAGAATATAAGCAGTAACCTACAGGTGCTTTAAAAGTAGGCTATAATATCTAGAATATAAAGTTTAAACTTACTGCAATGTTTTTATTTTGTTTTGTAACTATCAAATTCAGGAATTTTGTATCCTTTCTTCTCTGATTCTAGAGTTTCTCTAGTGTGTTCAATTTTATATCTAAGTCTGATGTTATTATTTGGTATAAAATTGGGCAGCCATATACTTCTTAACTTCTTCCTATTAAAGTAAGTGTCCATTGCTTTAAATATTAAGCTATAGAAAACAGCTTTCTTAGTAGAATAATAATGATAACTATTAATAAATTTTTCTATATCGATCTTTTTATTTATCATTTATTTATCTGTTCATTCACCTGTCTATCTTATTTCACCCAGCAAGTTTAACTTATTCATCATGCTATCTGAGAGAATACCTGTCACTTATTTTAAGTCCTTGCTTAAGTGGTTTCACTTTTATCATGTGATTTGGAGCAAGCTACCTACCTAAATTCATCTCACACCATTCTCTCCTCTACTCATTGGGCACCATCTTTGCTGGAAAAATCCTTATGTCAGGAGATTGATGTTGGGAAATGTCTTTTCCACTGGGGAAGCTCTTCCCACAGATAAATATTTGGCTTTTATTGTTATTTTCTTCAGGGTTTCTTATATACTAATTTCTTCATAAGAACTTCCCCTTTTCTTTCCTAAAATCATGCCCCTCTACATGATATTTTTATTCTAATTCTTTGCTTTCTTTTTCTACTTGAAACAAATATATATATTTTTTTATTTATGGACTATTTATTTTGCTTTTTATGCTTTTGCTCAGCTTCAGTGTGAGCTCTCCTAGGGTAGAGGACAGGTTCACCTTTATAACCCCAGTGTATTGACTTAATCATAATTTTTTTTTAGATTCATAGAATTCTTGAAAAGCAAGTAAGGTGCTTACTACTGGACCTGATGCATGCCAACACTAAATGGAAGGTACAGATAGTTTGTGTTATAATAGCATATTATATATTATATACATTAATACAATTATCAATTATTGAGAGAAATCACTAAGTTTAATTCATAAACAATATTTCAAATTGTACAAATATCTACTTATACTCTATATGAATATTTTTACTAAACCATGTATTCTGAGTAACTTCACAAAGAAGTGTATGAAGTAAAGATTTTAGAAGCATATGAAAATAAATTTAAATTCCATTTGCATAACTATAATTTAATCATAATATTCACAATCAAGTCAGAATCATTGTAAATAATAAGTGTCATTTTCATAAATGCAGTTAATTAACTTTAATTTGCAAATGACTGCATTTAAATATTTTAAATTTTCACCCAATAGAGAAAACACAGCACATTATTTTCTAACAATTTAAATAATTGAGGTCCTCCCTGTTGGCCTAGGGGTTAAGTGTCAGCACTCTCCCTGAGAGAGCCTGAGTTCAAACTTGGACAGGTAGCTAACCCACACATGGCACAGCAGACCTCTTCTGTCTTGCCTGCTCTTCCCCTCTGCAATGTATTTTAGTACATTCACCTGTGCTGCTCTCCATTCTGTCTCTGGTGGATCCTTCCACCACCCACACATCAAACCTATACCCAAGTTCTTCTACACAAAATTAAATAAATAAAATCTTTTAAATAAATAAATAATTGGTATCTATAGTGTTAATTCAACCTTTTTTTCTTAGTGTTGGAATACAAAATAGTAAAATACATATTATCTAGTGGGATGTAAATGATAACAGTATCATCTATATTAATTTGTCATGTGTGAGTCTAAGCTTCTTAAAATTCTAAAAAATAGCACCAATTGAAATATAAGCCATGAGTTATGGTACAATATCAATTTAATAAAATAAAAACAGATCATCTCTCAATCTATCTAGCTATCTATGTATATATATGCATACACACATATACATGAAACTAATGCATGGTGGTTTATAGTATCTTGTTTATATCAAGAACAGTTTAAGAACAGTAATGTGAAACCACTATATAATTTTTAGAATTATATTTTCAAGAGTGTTTCTCATATTTTGTATATCAATAATTATATATATATTTTCAAAGATTTATTTTTATTTATGCATACAAATACTGGGGTACAGGCCAGAGGTGTGGGGTATGAGAGGATTCACCAGAAATAGAGCGTGGAGCAGAACAGGCAGATCAATGGAATTACGCTGCTGAGGGGAGCAGCAGGCACAGCAGGAGACATCTGCCATACCTGTGGGTCTGCTCCCTGGCCAAGAGCAGGGATCAAACTCGTACTGTAGTGGCTGCGGTTTGCTTCATAGGGCATTGCTTAATCCACTGCGCCACCAGGGAGGCCCCTAATTATATATTTATTGACACTGTTCATGATGCCCTTAATTTAAAAGTATGTCTTCCTCACAGAGCGAAGGTGACATGTTTAGAGGCACAAAAATATTGGGACACAGCTGGGATGGCCATTTGTGCAGTCCTGGACTGACTGTCAACAGGAACCTCTCAGAAATGCTGTTGTATGGATCTTGCTTCCTTACTCAGCAGCAACACCAGAGACAAAAAATGGCAGCAGAGAAGACCGTGTACTTCATTCCAGAGAGGATCATCTCAAGGTTCAGCTGAAGAACACAATACTTAGGGAAATTAGCTTAGGGCAAATTTGGAACACCCACTGGACATTAGAAATCAACACCTACCATGAGAGAGAAGAGAGAAAGAGTCATGTCTCACTGAGCAAAAGTTTCTTGTATAAATATACAAGGAGACTGCAATTTGGGATTTGGGATACATAGTAGACTGCCAGCTCAGATGGGGTTCTTACAAAAGGAGCCCAAAACAGTGTGGAAACACACATCATTGACTGAAGGGAAACACTAAAGGAGGAGCAGAGGGAAGGAAGATCAGATATTGTGCCCTGGACTGCTCACTCCATCCTTGCAACTAGTATTGACCTTATGAAACTCACTGACAGAGCACAGACTGCAGAATCTTGGATCTGGAACTTCAGAGAAGAGGGACATCAGTGGTGTCATCAACTCCATATACACCCCCATTGACAGCATCTTTGAAGAAGCAGTTGGTCCACTCCACAGTTTATCTACTCGCTCTGACTCAGCAATGAAGTACAGGTCTCAGTGCCCATTGAATTGCCAAAGGCAAAGGTAAACTAAAATTAAAGGCTAAACTAAATTCAAATAGACCACAGGGTCAGCTTCTAGAAAATAAATAGTTCAACTCTCTAAGTTATTGCTAAGGAAACTTTTTTAATACATGACAGCACATGGAATTCTGAGGCTCCATGTGAACACAACATGACAACTCTATCCCAAATCTTTAAATTTGTTAGACAAATCTAAACAAAAAGACATGAAAAGATTTATCTCACTACCAGAATTAAAACTAGGTATAAAAAAGAAAAGAGTCAGAGAAAATGCAGAAAAGCAAGTCAAAGTGATATTTAAAAAACAGAATTCCGAAAGCTAACCAAGAGATACAAAAAAATTTCAAAGAATCATTAATGAATTGAGAAAAATTTCAAAGAATCATTAATTAATTGAGAAATAAAATTAATGAACAGAAACTAGGAACTGAAACTTGAAATAAAGAGATTCATGAAGTAAATTCTAAGTAGGTGAGACTAAAAAAATTCTAGAAAGCCATGAAAGCAGAGAGATTAAAAGGATAATTGAATCAGTGACTTCAAAGATAGTTTTGAACAAAGGAAACAGTTGGAAAAAAAAAAGTAAATTAAACAAAAACAAAGATACATTTTGAAAATTATTCAACTCCACCAAGAAAGGAAACATGGAAAATGGGTATCCTAGAAAGGGAAGAGAAGGTGGTCAGAGAGTTTAGTTAAAGAAATAATAGGGAAAAATCCCCTAACTAGGGAGGAACTAAATATAGAAGGTCATGAAACTAAAAGAAAACCTAGGGGCCTCTCTGATGGTGCAAAGGGTTAAGGTGAAGCATTTTGAAGCTATCCACAGCCACTGCAGCACCAGTTCTATCCCCAGCCAGGGAACTGACACACATGGCACAACAGGCCTCTTGTGTCTGACCTGCTACTCCTCTCAGTAGATCTGCCTGTTCTGCTCCCCACTCTGTCTCTGGTCTCCTCTCACCTTCCACACCACTGGCCTATATGCATAAATAAATAAACCTTTTAAATAAATAAATAAAATATTTAAACCTAAAAAATGGCCCCTCAACATTCTGTATCCTGAAAGACTCTCTTTCAGATATTCAGGAGAGTTAAAGAACTTCCCAGACAAACAGAGACTAAGACATTTGCAGGGAGTTCTATCTAAATTGAAGAGAAGAACATTAAAACAACAATAAAACTGAATGTGGAACCAGAAAACAAAAGAAAATGACAGTAGTAGACCCTGATATCTCCCTAAATGGGAAAGAACTGAACTCACCAATCAGAAGGCACAGAGAGGTTATTAGAATCATAAAACAAACCTCAACAAACTTCTGCCTTCAGGAGACAGATTTGAACTGCAAAGATAAATGGAAGCACATAAATGGCTGGGAATCAATACTACAAGTAAAAGGGACTCAAAAAATAAACAATTAAACATCAAGAACAGTCAAATAAATGTATATCAAACATAATAAATTTATAATTTCAAAAATGTGAATAAACAGGGAAGGTCATAATATAATGATTAAGGTGTCAATAAATCATGATGACATAGTACCAATCAATACATATGAACCAAAAAAATGTGTATCTGAACATACTCTTTTTTAATCTATTTCAGATGAGGGATGTAAAGAACTACTCTGAATCCAAGCCAATTCCAATCAAGTCACAGATTGACTAGCCAATATTTGTTGCCCTGGAAAATCTGACTAATGAAAACTTGAATTCCCTTTTTTACTTCTCTTCATATAGTAAAATAAATTTAAGAGTTCCAAAAAAATCAAAATAGGATATACAATAGGATATAATATATAAATGGATATATACTATTACATTCATGCTAAGGAGCAATTTACCAGATGTTAAGCTAATCATGAGCACTTTAAAAGAAAACTTGAGTTTACTTTTGCTACTACAGCACATTGCTACATTTTTCTTACAGGAATGTACTTTGAGAATGTCAAACCATCCACATTTCTCTAGAATGTGTAAAATCGGGTTGATGAGATCATTATCATGTTACGTGTGCTTTGGAAGTTCATATAAGAAAACTGAATTTTGACTTGCTAACTGACAAATTCAAGTTGACTTGTTAACTGATAAAAATCTATCTAAATATAGGATCTGTGTGTGATCATTTTTCCTGGATCTCCTCCCAAGACTTCTCATAACATAGATGGTCAAACCATGATTGATAGCCATAACTCTGACACTTGGGTGAAGTGCTTTATTTACTATCTATCAGCTTCTTCATTATTTGAGTCATTTAGTACATTCATTGATTTTATAGCTAGCCTATTTACTAGTCTTGAAAACATATACTAGTACTATTACTAGTGTATTGAAGGAAATGATATTATAAAATAACTCCACAACAATCATATTTTCCTTCTTTTTCTTGTAAATCTCACTTTTTTTTCACTCTTCTCCTTTTTGTATCTTCTAAAGCTATGTTTTCTTGAGAGCTTGTTTGGAGGTTGTAGCAGGGGAGCGCAGCTACTCGTATACCCTCGACCGAAGACCGGTCGGTCTCTATTCGGGGAAGGCCGTCCTCTTCGACCGAGCGCGCAGCTTCGGGAGGGACGCACATGGAGCGGTGAGCGAGGAAGGGGACATCCGCCTAGCCAGCCAGATCAGCCGAATCAACCCTGGCGATCAATGGGGTGACAGATGTCCTAGCCAGATCGCCCTCACATCCTAAAGCTATGTTTTCTTAACTCTTCGTCATAGCTCTGAAAATCAGGAAGATATTGATTGAAGCTTGTGTAAGAGATTACATAAATAAAAAGGCACAGTACACCTAAATGAAAATGATTATGTGACTGTCTTTTTCACCTTCTTAAAAGCAACTGAGTAAATGTCATCATGACCTCTTAGCATGAGGAATAAAACTACTTCAATCTGAGCCTGAAAAGAAAGCTGGAATAAGGCAGTCATGTGCCAGTGAATTGCTTCACCCTAAAATGTCTGACTCATACAAAAGTAAATCCTATTTTTGGTGATAACATCTGAAAAAAAATTCAGTAGTTGATAAAAACAAAATGATTTCTCACAACATTATCATTAGATCATTTTATGTTATCATAAAGAAGGCACTAATTATCACAAGAAATCAGGGACAGCTTTATATTTTTCTCTAGAAATGACATAAAATGATGTAAGCTCTATTGTTAGTATCATTTTTTTCATAAGTTCTTTTAAGATTTATATATAGATCATTTCCATGTTCATTTTGCAATGCTCATGTTTGAAGAATCGTGACTGACATATTTACAGCATAAGCATTTTTAAAAAAATAGATTAAAATATACAGTTTATTTTAGTTTCAATGTAAAATGTATACTTTCGCTAAACAATCACCAGAGACTTTCATAGCCAAGCCTCCATTTTCTATGTAATTCTTTTTCAGCAACAATGAAGCTTTTCCACAAATGGAAATGATTTAAAATAACAGCATTCAGTGGCAATGCTTCAAAACATGTCTTCAAGTTACCAAGATCAAGAGAGAATTTTACTTGTTTTAAGCAAATCTTTGCCTTGAAATCATGGTACTTCTGGGGCTTGAATATTTCATCTTTCTGTACTGTTTAAATATTAAAATTCTATATTCCTTCACCTGAGAAATACTTTTAATGAGCTCAAAAGGAAAACAATGAGCAGCACATGCATTACATAAACTACATAAACATAAATTGGCTGAAGTGCGAGATATGTTAAATCAGGGGATAAATACAATCATGCTTTTAATACAGTCTGATGCTTCTTCCAGTGTATAATACTATTTGTTTAATCCTAGTCTAGGCAATTTCAAATCCACTTTTCTATGTTAAAGCCAAGCCATGATTTGTAAAATTATACTTTGTCACAAAAGCTATGTTAACAGTGGCTATTCGGTGAACACAAGTACAATAATTGTGGTTTTTATTTGTATGCAAGTTCAACAAATGCAACACAATTGTATTTGCAACCACATCCTAATATATTTCTAACATAAACATATCTCTGAGTGCTGATTCACTAATTACTCACTTAATAGCCTATAATTAGGAATGATTGACAAGGACTTAAATCCAGAATTTCCTTACTCAAAGTAGAGGAGTAAAATAGAAAATAAATGAGTAAAATAAGGGTCCTTGTCATTAACAATTCAGTGATTAGTCACAGTAGTATTGTAAGGCACAGACTTTATAAAAGTGTGCTGCCCCATAGTCATCTTGTTTGTCCCACTGTAGTAGCCTTGTAAAGAAGTTGTAGAAATTTCTTTAGTATAGAGTATAGTATCTTCAAAGCTTGTATCATTAGAGATACTTTGCTTGCTATTATGTCAAAATATATGTCCTTCCTCCCTCTAAAAATTTTTAAGGAATAAAAATGGGGAAAGATAAAGAATGTCATGTATTTACTATATACCAACTGTGTTTTTAGATTGGAATTCAAGTATGAAACATATTCTCCTTGCCTTTAAGTAGCTTGTTTAGGGGATAAATAGAAAATTATACACACAATCCAGTTCAACATAATAATTATTATAAAGTAGCAAATATGAGAAATGTAGAACTTAATACTTCTTTTTCAAGGATGCCACTTATCCTAGCTCATAACAGCTTATTTATACTGCTTTTAAAAATGTAAAGATTACAACAAAAGATAAATCTTTCCTATAAATTATCTTTCTTTTTTGCAAACCAAGGCAGATATCTGGAAGAAAACCAAAAGGATTATGTCAACTTCCAATTCCAAGAAATTATATTGCCAGTCTCTTCCATATGGCCTGTAGTAAAGTAAGAATAGAAGTACAGCAAGAATTATACAGTGAATGTCTTATGTTGTACACTCTATAAAACTGCCCAGAAACTGCATAAATAAAGGTAAAATCCAATGTACATTCCTTGCGCAGAGCCAAAAACATCAGCATCAAGTCTTGTCCATAGACTGTTTAATTAAGGTGAAGGATTTATTGGGCTAATGACAGCTCTGTGTGTTAGGGTTGTCAGAAATTGGAAAACAACCCCTCCTCTGTATCCCCATGAGGACAAACATTCTAAAGACTTGATCTACACACATGAGGATCATAAACTCAACAATAAAGTTCTTAACTCCTTGGAGTAATGAATATTTCGTATTTCCTTTTGAGAGAGAATATGAAAAGACCCAGATCTTGTAAGTTCTATAAGGAAATTGATTTTCCTTAACAAATACAACAAAGCCTTAATTAATTAATATTAATTAATGAAAAAAAATCATTTGCAGACAACAAAATATTCCCTTCTGTCAAATTTCCCCATGAGTCTTACTTTACCCTCAGATAATGTTATACATTATTTAATACTATCTTCCAAAGAGTGAATTCCAGAAATGTCTTCCCAATACTTTCATTATATAACCCAACTTGTACCCAAAATATCTTATGTTGTTTTCTATGGAAGTGATTAGATCTACTAGAAGACTTTAAAAAGTAAGTGCAGATTATAGAATTATCAAACAAATAATGATGTGCTTTGAATTGCCCTTTTTCACCTGCCCTGGCCAGTTTGTCCTTTGTGTAAAGGCCTGTTCTATCTCATACAACCTTGAAATGGGCGAACACTGGTCTCGACAATGGTTAGTACCTGAAGGGTTTCCAATTAGGAAAGGGGAACCCCTAAATCATAATAGTGCAACCCATGTATTTCTGAATGTACTGAAGGACTTTTAAATTTTAAAAGGAATCTAATATAATGTCAGAATGGTCTCTTCAGTATATCCAGAATATACAGGCCTTATAACACATGTCACCTTAGAATGTGAATTATTTTGAACTGAGGTCAGTAGAGGAACTAATGATAAATTGTTACAACCACTTTCATAAACATAGTTATGAAAACCTCAGAGGTGGCAGGTTTGTGGCACAGAGGACACTATTGACTCCATTCCCATATCTAGTCCTCCAACATCTGACCACAGTTCCTGGCATACAAAGAACTGGACATCCAGAATGGAAGGCATCTGGGAAAGAGGAAGGAGGGATGTGGATGATGCAGGCTTTTAATTTTTGTGGCTTTAGTGCTTTGGCAGACCATTACTTCAATCATCATCTTGACCTAGTGCCAGATTATCTAGTGGATGGTGCATTTTGAATGTCAGGTTTCTCATCTCCTGGAGCTCTGAAGCTTGCCAATCTACTGCTTGATCTTACCAGTCAGCAGGTACCTTAAATTTATTTTCCTGGCAGCTCAAATCTGAGTCCTGCTTGTGTGGCTAGGTGTTTGTCCACAAGTGGATGGATTATTTCAGAATTTTATAGGAAATTTGCATATTGAAATAAGTCTCTACTCCTCTCTATTAAAATTCATTGAGCAGTGTAGTATGATAAAAAACAAAAACAAAACAAAAAAAAAAAAACTTGAAGATGGTGGTCCTATACTTCTAAATCACAATGTTGCAAACCAATGTTACTTCAATTAAAAAAAAAAAACAGAATAATGTAACATTGAAATAAAACATTATTTTCCTCATTAAAAAAATCTTTGAGCACACAGGTATGATATTTTCCTTTGTGGTGGAGATGGTTCAGACTATTACAATGGGCAAGACAGTTTTTTTTTTTTTTTTTTCATTAACAGTTTGGAGTCCCTGGGCCATGATTTCATCGGGTATCACTTGTACTTGCCAGACTTATCACTTTTTCCAGAAATAACCTTTCTATAAGAGAAATATATGTATGTGGCAGGGCAAAAATCTAATTTATTTTGTCACATAAGTCAACCTTCTCTTGAACTTCCTTGAAGTCCCAAACTCCATTCCCTAAAAATGGTTTGTCATTTTTAGACTTTTCAGGCACATAAATTATTCATACATATGTTAATAAATGTTAGCTTTTTCACCTAGGAATCATTGATATTACTTTGATTATTCCACCAGCACAAGAAGAACACAAAGAATTAAATACTGCCACACATTGGAATCATAAAAGCAAGGACTGTGCCTAGTGAATTTTACAGTTTTGGTTGATAAGATACAGTCAGCTAGAGAATGCCTCATGTTGCCACAGTGTCTTAGAATCTACATGTACATAGATTATTCATACATATGTAATTAAATATGCTCTTTTCTCCTACTAATCTATTTAATGTTAAATTGATTGCTTACCAGGCCTAGAAAAATCCAGAAGTATAAAAGTAAGTTTCCTATCTGCCCCTATTCAGCTTAACTTTAATACCTAAAAGAAGGGTTGTGGAATGCAGTAACAAAGTGTGTAACTGAAGATTAGTGATGTAAGAGTAAGAAGTAAGGTAAAAGTAAAATAGAATAATTCAAATAAAAGTAATTTGAGCAGAACTCAGTGACTATTAATTAAATAAACACTTATGGAGTAAATGTAAATTTTAAGGAAATTATTGATGGCAATATATATATATAGGATAAGAATGAACAGAAAAAGAAAATAAACTGCCATAGAAACTAAGAGATGAGTGCTATCTTCCCAGATATGTTTACATTTCAAAGAAATGTATCTCAAGCCCATGAGAAAGTAATTTCTGTGCCATTAAACTGACAAGGAACTTTGCTGTTTAAAATATATACATATAAATATATATATTTATTCTGAATGTATATATTCACACATTTTGAAAGACAGAGGAAAACTCTTCAAAAACAAGTTTTTAACATAAATGCTCTAGGAAAGAGGGTCAAGGAGAATGCTTCATCTTATTTTCAATAGGAAGAACTAAGCCTCTTTTTAATTTGTATTTTCTCTTACAGTGGCTCCCAAGTCTTTTTGGAGTATCTGGAGCTCCACAAACAAATAACAAAAATCACTGCCCTCAAGGAGTTCATACTGCATAATCTGATTACTACATTATTTCTTTGAGGTCATAACATATTAAAATGTTGGTAAAAAAAATAAAATAAAATGTTGGTAAAAACCATCAGACATTAATGCTTTGGGTCTAGTTAGGAATTAAAAAATCTCTTTCAATTTCCAATTCCTTGTATTATAGGTTCTGTAAGGTTAGAAACTAATTGTGCATATTCCCTTGCAGATACACTTGGAAGGTAGACCTGAAGTGGAGACTGTTTTTATCTGTGTTTGCTATTGCTGCTCATAAGCAACATCACGGAAACAGAGATTGTCTGCAATGGTATGAGGGGCCATTTGTTGGCACTGTGATTTATAAGACACAGACCACGGAGAAGGCAGAGTTAAAAGGACTTCCTATCCTATATTGAAACTAGAACAGTGTTTTTAGATCTATCAATTTCCATGGCAACCTCCTGATTGCCTACATTATTAGAAGCTCCATTTCACCTTGAACATCAGTTCAATGACCTTGTTCAAAAAGACATTCCAGGTACTTCAGAGTAACTTTCAATGACTTTATAAGACTTTAATTGCCTCTCTATTAAATCTATTTCAGTTTTAAATATTAAGTAGTTCTTGTGTAAGTGCATGACCAAGTGGTACCCAGGGACCCTAAACTGTTAAGGAGTATGCATTCTAAAAAGGGTCAAGCCATCCAAGCACACACAAAGGCAAAGAAGACACTTAGTGTGAATGATCTTTGATTCATGGGCATATAGAAATGGGAAGGAAGGAAAGGATATTCACAGTAAAATTCTGAAAATTACTCATTCCCCATTGAGAAGATATGAGGTCAAACAGGTTCTCTCCAAAGAGGGGCAACAGGGGCCAAAAACTTTGCCACACGGTTAAGGCACTTTCTGATGGGCAATCATAAGATATCTGCTTAAGCAAGAACCAGAGAACTAGGACAGAAGAGGGAGCAGAAATTCAAAATATAAGTCACCCATAAGATCAAACTGAAAGGGGAGATACCATGTTCTGTGCGCCCCACTTACAACTGCTTAAACCATAAGTCCCAGAATGCTTAAGTCAGATTTCCTGAGCAGGATAACTAGGGCAAGGTCATGCTTATTATATAAGTAAACACATGTGAGCCTGGGGTCCATCTTTTCTCTTCTTGCTTTTGCAGACTTAACTGGCATCCAGTAATGTGTGCTAACAGAACTGATGGGATTTACCATGTTTTGGCCATTTAGCTATCTTGTTTCTCTCTGTCTCTCTCTCTCTCATGCTTGTTACTTTGTCAATCCTTTTTAAATAGACATTTTTTTAATTTTTCCTTTTATTTCTTTATATACTTCTACTTTGGGTTTGCCTCCAGTTCTTAGATGTGTGGGTGAGGACTCATGCCCAGGTCATCTCATTTCCCATGGGATGCCTTGGAACAAACATAATGGCTGCCATTAATTTGACCAAAAACCAAGAGAAGTCTCTCCATGAGTCTCTCACCTACATGTCTCTCCTTCAAATCTCTTTTCCAAGTGTTTCTACTCCATGTCTCTCCTTCTAGGCGTCTCTCCAATCTCCTTCATTCCACCTCAATTTATATGTCCACATTGCTTATTTCCAGCTGCCTCTCCACCCCTCACCCCCAAATCAGCATAGCATACTGGGAATTGTAATCCAAGGTGGCTGCATGTAAGTGGGGGTGGGGAAAATAATACCCATTGCTTCACTGTGATGCTCCTTCCCTTTTCATGGAGATGAATTTTGCAACAATACCTTCTGCAATTTAACCTTTAATTTAAAAGTAAATCTGTTTTATTTTTGTCTATTTAAATTAGTGTTTTGCATACTGAAAACACTTATACGAAGATATGGAGAAAGTATCACTCCAAATAGATTTCATTAATATTTTAATCCAGGATGAAATAGTGAAAATATAAATGTTCTTATATGAATTACATTTATAATCATAAATTTATTTATTTTTTATATGCACAACATATTTTAGGTTCAATATAACCAATATTCTCTTTATACTATTATACATATGTTGATGCTTAATAGTATAATCTGAGATAAAAGAATATATGTCAAATATGAATTCACAACTTTTTCCTTTTCATATTAATATTGGACTTATTTCGTTTTTATTGACATAACATTTGTTTTCAATATTGTATATGATTCAGAGGTATAGGTTCTGAATTCTCTAAAGCGTATACAGATGGCCAACTAATACATGAAAAAAATTCTTCATATGCATATGAACATGTTCATATGTACATGTTCATGAGAACATCCTCCTATGTTTATTACAACACCACATTACCACTAAGGATTCCACAATTCTCCAACAAAGTTTCCAATTGGGGTCCCTTGCCCCTTTGCTAATCACTCCCTACCACTCTCTGCTAACCGCAATTCTACATTCATATTTCTAAGTTTTGTTTGTTTGTTTTAATTTGATTTTGGATTAGGGTTAGGCCACTATGGAGAATAGTATGGATAGTATTCAGTTGTGTATATATACCAAATTTTCTTAATTCATTCTTCTGTCATTGGGTACTCAGGCTCTTTTCATGACATGACACTGTAAATGTTACTGAAATTAGCATAAGAGGGCATATATCTCTTAAAATTTAGCATTCATAGGGTAGACACTTAGGTTTAGAATCACTGAATCAAATGGTAGACATACATTTAATATTTAGAAAAATTTCCATACTATCCATACTATTCTCCATAGTGGCCTGACCAGTCTATATGGACCATCAGTGAGTTCCCTTTGCAACACACTCTCTCCAACACTTACTGTTTCTGGACTTTTTAATATGACATATTCTTATAAATGTGAGGTGATACCTAATTTTTGTTTTGATTTGTATTTGCCTGATGCTAAGTTATGATGCAGATTTCTCCATGTACTTGTTGGCCATCTGTATTATTCTTTAAAGAAATACCTATTTAGCATGTCTGCCCATTTTTGATAGAGATTTGATGGGGATTTTCTTGCAGTTGTTTATTTGCATGTGGTATTTGTTGATCTTGGATATCTGCCCCTTGACACATATATAATGTATGACTCTTTTCCCCTGTTCAGTAGAGTGTCTTTAATTTAATGATAGTTTCATCTCTGGACCCAGATCCATGTATCTACTGTGTGCTGGCTGATATTTCAGCTTAGTCCTGAGGGTTCTGGAGGAGGACAGCACTATTCTGATAATGGTGTTATTAACTAAGGACAAGGCCAGTCTGGCATACCCTAGCACCTTTGTACATATTTTCCTACAGCTGGGAGCCTGCTTTCATACAAAGACCTCCCTTCCCTGCCTAAGCAATGGAGCATGGATATGAACTACCAGTTCATAGCCTGTGAGAACTGTGCCCCAGCCACTATCTCCGGGGGCCTCTCCATATCCATATTCTATTATACAGGGTACATTTCCTCAGCATTTCTTCTGTCATGGTCAACATTGGTTACTGTTGACCAGGAGGTACTCCAGTTTTGTTCTAAGCCAAGGGATCCTCTGAATCTCATGCCCTTCTGGACTACTTTAGTTTATCCTTTTATGGCCACAACAATGAACTTCTTATGCCATCTTCTGAAGATTCCAGCAAACTTTTTAAAAATAAAAGACTATAGTAGCCCTAGTTCACATTTAGTTTGCTTGAAAGAGAAATGCATTTCATGTGTTTTGACAATATTTTAATAAACATGAATAAAAATATTAATAACAATATTCATTTCCTCCATATGTCTCCCCCATCCCCTTCATTCCACCTAAAGGCAGAAGGAACATATACAGATAAATGAAAAACTCAGTATTCCAAAGAAAATATGTGATTAGGGATGGAGTGGAGAAAAGAACTAATACAGTCTTGCTGTTTTCATTCACTAGAAGTTTTGAAATCCAAAAATTGTTCAGTGACATACTCAGTATATATAAAAGTTTGTATTTTCATTTATTTTAGCAAATACTTATTGAATCAAGGATAGAGGAGAGTGCAGTGAACATGTGCTCATTTGGAATTCAGGTGGGATTTATCATTTGAACACAGTGTGCTTTGAGAATTCTCTATGAAAAAAGATATTTGAATAAAGATCTGACAGTACAGATGTTTGTTGGTATCAACCAGTAGTCAAAGATTGTTACATATTTAACCTATTATTAAATATACTGTGATATTTACCACATCAGCAAGCAAAGAAATATAAATTATTAAATATTATCATATGCATATCTTCTGTGATTTGGGGAAAATATGCTAAGAAGGAGGATGTGAGACTAAGAAGAGATTATAAATGACAATTTAAAAAAAAAAAGCCTGTATCTATTGAAGTACATAACGTTATAGATCACTCTTTAAATATTTATTACTTTTGGATCTTGTATATATTTCAGTGAGCTAACAACTCCTACAGAAATAATGTGAGAGAATGAAATACATGTTAATAACATGTATGGAATTTTAAGAACAGATCACTCGGTGTTTTTGAAACTTCATGAAAATTTTAAATCGTCTATGTAACAATATAGGCTATAGTACCATTTTAAATAGACAAGATAAAAATCAGCTTCTGAATTTGTATTTGAATTCATATACTTAATAGCTTAAACATTAACATTTTTATTATAATGCTTTGAAATTTAAAAAATCTCATGTATATTTGAAAAAAGTGACCATTTAATTTGTTTATATATAAAAATTATTTATGCCCCTAGGAACTCATATAGATCTATAATTTGAAGGTTTCTCTCAAACAGTTGATTTCTTCTACCTGACTGCAAAGTGACCTGGTTGGAGGATAATCATTTTTACTATATTCCACAGATAAACAATACAGATCTAATTTTTATCGCCATTCTATTCAAATATTCCTTATTATGAACTTTGTTATTCAGGTAACTTCACTTAATATTCCTTAAAAATTATTACATACCAATGTAAAGATAATGATCTTATTTAAATGCCTATAAATCATCATATTCATTGTATGGGATTTATAAATAAATCAATCCATTTTATAGGTTGGTAATACAGAAAAATGTGTTTAATTTTCGATGTCTACTTGCTAAATTGAACATGAGGCCTCTGGAAGAGCTTTTAGGGTATTTTTATGTCTCCTCTGGTGAGTTTATGCAAATTGTTGCCAAGATTAAACAATATAAATATACTTGTTCATTCTGATTGCCCATGGTCAAAGACTTGCTGAGCTGACAACTGAGGTTTAAGGAAAATTAACAAAAGTCACAAGTTCCAAGTAGCACCAATCCGTTGTCAGTCCACTGCATTGTTTAGTCACACTTAATTCCATGAATAACTCAGAGAAAATACTCCATGTTGGCTTTATTCGACTTTGCTTACAGCCCCAAAGAGCACTTAGCTGTGTCCACAATCTTCACTTCTTGCCACTGTGAGAAACATAAAGTTTTTCTATTTTTTATGTATATTATCCTTCATATTTGTACAATATATGATTCACCCGTGAATTCCACCACCAATTCACTCATGCACCACCACCATAGTCCCTTGTGATCTTCCCACCCTTGTCCTTAATCTCTCTTCCATGAAGCACCCAAAACTATATTCCTTTTGGTAGACTATTCTCTTCCCTCTCACCTCTGGCTTTTTGTTTCACTCTGCACACAGACTATGTATCAAAAACTAAAAAAGGAATTCTGAGTTGGATATTTGTGTCATTTTTCACATATAAATTGCATTTCCGAGTGTGTATATTTCACTCTGTGCCTAGTGTACATTTTATCCAAACACCTATAATTAACAAATATACACAGGAATCTGGTGGAAATAAAAAACATGGCCTCTCCTATGTCACATAATGCCCAAAGCAACAAAATTAGGGCTAGGACAGTCAATGTTTTATAAAATAATAATGATAATGTACATATATGGTTTATGAAAAACCAGTAGCCTTTCTTATAACTTCTGCAATAAAATATGTACAAGTGTACATATGGTTTATTTTGATGCAACAACAAAAAAAAGATAGGACTATTTGACATGATTAAAATGAGTAAAAATAAAATGAGTAAAGACTGTGCCTCTGACATTAGACAGTTTTATTCAGTGTAATATTAATTTTTCTTTAACATATGAAACTGTCAGCTGAAAAAATTCACAGCTATAAAACAAATTCAAAATTAGTGAAAAGAGAAACTTATTAAAAAGCTTATTTAGAGCAAACTGAGGACCTATTACTGGGAGACCAACATCAGATTTCTCTGAGTAACTGACCTCTACCCTCAGAGATTTTGTCTCTCATTATGTAGGTACATATATGAATAAACACATACTTATCTTTTTGCTCAGCAGAGGACAGAAGACATCTAATCAATTTCTTGCAATTTTAATTAACTAAAAGAGGTTTTGTTTTGTTTTGCTTTTTTAACAAGCTTAGTTAATTGATAAATTGCTCACAAATGCGGAGCAATCTCTTGATCTTACAAGTAATTTCGTCACAGCTATCTGTGTTTGGAAAGTTATATGGACCAAAGGTTAACTTATCTCTTATCCTAAAAGTAACCTTAAACACTTTAAGTGGTAGTATAGCGGTCATCTCCAGCTTCATCTTCTAACAACTTCTAAATATCTTGGGCATTCTGCATGCGCACCTTTAAGATGCTTCTTGCATTTTTTACCACAGTATTCATCATAATGAACAAGTCATTCTTCTGCCGAGTTCAACATCTAAGGTGATCCTGACCAGGTGAAAGAGATATTTTCCAAAAGAGCAAACCAAAGAATTTTCTTTTCTTGATTCACAAAACTAAATCATCCAAATAAATGCAATCAACTAGTCAAGTCATTGTTTTAGTTTGGATAAACATTGCTTTGGTCTATCTGGGTAAAATGGATCTGTTATATGTCAAAAATGATCAATGAGTATCCACACATCTTCTCTCAGTAGTTTTCAGTCTGAGAAGCAAAATAAAGTCTTGGACACAATATCTTCTCCATCACACATACCATTCAGACCTTCCAGGTCCTACTCTAATAATTTCAAAGATCATTTATCTTATCCCAATGTCCATAAAGATTGATCTTGCCCTGAATAATATCCTTTCCTCTGTTATGGTTTTCCAGCACACACTTAAATCAAGTCCAGCACGTGTTCTGCCTCCTCAATCGTGCCTTTTTGACAACTGTAGTCATTGAAGTCTCTCTCCATTATTCATTCTTTAACTCAAATTTAATCTACTGCTTATCTTAGTTTATCAATCAATTAGTTAACAATTAAAAATGTTTCTGAATTTCCTGCTTGATACATGTTTTCTCTAAAACACTTTTATTGGGATATAGGAACCATAACCTTGCTTTCTAATACACACCAAAATGACTTCTAAAGGTTCAACACAGTTAGAACTCAGAAAATATCTGTCGTCTAATATTTGTAAAGTTGGTAAAAGATATGGTGACTCCATTATCAATAACTAAGGGTCAAAGAGCAAATGCTGCTTTGAAAGTTTAATCTTCAAATAAAACATTTTTATCCTGACCTGCCTCAGAACACTGAAATGTATTAAAAATATTTTTTTAATAATTACAGATGGAATTGTGGATAAATTATTTTGTGCTCATTTGTTCTTGGAAATACTTAACATTTTCAAAGAATGCAATTCACTTTTCTAATACAAAACAGGTTTTTAAAATACTGCTGCCAAAAATTATTTACATAAAACTGTTCTATCTTTTAAAGAAATCTGCTGTTCATCTAGAAACACAAATTAGTTCACTTATTATCCATTAGCAGCTCTTAAACCCCAAATGTTCATACAATTCCTTACAAGTAATTCAGGAGGTTATTGCTAAAAAGAATGCTGTAGATAAACTGAGGTATCTAGTGAAAGTGTAATAATTCTATAGCTTAATTGTATTAAATTTCTTTACATTCTAGCATGATTGTGTGGGTTACCTTAGTGTGCATAATACCTATTTTTTGTTTTGTTTTTCTCTTTTGCTGTACTTATATGTATAAAGATTAATTAGATGCATATATACTTACTCATTTATTTTTCCATGCTAGGATCCATCAGGGCATATTTCTTTTTTTCTTTGTAAACCTTTAAATATTTAATACTTAAGAGTCAGTTGCACAAAACAGTTGTTCTACAAGTATTCATTGAAAACTAAGTGAAAAAAATTTCAGGTTTTAGCTTCAACTAAAAAAATTGAAAGCATTACTGCCATTCTCACTCCAAGAAAATGCTGCAGAAACTGAAAATTAATGATTTTGTGTATCCATCAGAAAACTGAATCACAGAGCAAATTGCCACCTAGGTCTGGAGAGAAACGCACATTCAGGCAGATGCATATGCAACCAAGTACAAACCACTGCTCAGTACAAACCACTGAAGGCATGTAAGGACTAAAGTGCAATGAGGACTAGCATGAGAGTGAAACATTTCTACATTCTGCTCTCCTATGGGAGGAGAGGAAAAAAGAAAGGTGAGAGGGAGTTGTTCACACTTGTCTGGGCTTCCTTCTGGGACACTATCATGTTTTCACAGTGAGGTTTCAAGAAACATTTCCTCTTGATCCAGGTAGAATTTGAGGGAGTTAACAATTGTGAAACAGGTGGAAGCATCTGTAAAAAAGAATTTCATGAGAAAACAATTCTGAAACCTTATCCCAGCTGTAAGAAGTTCCCGTCGGCATTTCTGTTTTACTTAAAGGGGTGGGGAAAAAAACATGGAAACAAAACCAAAACAGATTACAAGTTTTCAAAGAAATACATTTGGAACTCTCCTGGGGAGCCGGGGGGGGGGGGGGAGTATATACAAAAAGCTGTGAAATACTNGGGGGGCCGGGGGGGGGGGGGTAGTATATACAAAAAGCTGTGAAATACTGTTTCACAGAAACATTTGTGATGGTTAGAGCCCCAAGACACAGACCCTCTAAATAACTAAAACTAAATCAGATTATACAATCTAAACCTCACCCACATCTTACCACCCTAGCAACAAGCCTCTAGTATAATGACAGTGTGTTACAATGAAAGAGTTTCAGGACATGTTCCTTCTTTGGATAGCAGTCCATAGCAAAGTCCAAAAGTCAAGTGGGGATACAAGGAAATTAGAACAATTTAGAGATGTTGCTACTTGTACCAAAACAAACATTAATCATAGCTTCTCTCCAAGGCTTTTCATTTAGTCCATGAAAGAATAAATAGATGAATCATGTTTTATGAAGCCAACATTACACCAGTACCAAAACCGAATAAGGACAACATAAAAAAAGAAAATGACAGGCCAATCTCTCTAGTAAACACTAATGCAAAAATCCTCAATAAAATCCTAGCCAACACAATACAACAATACATCAAAAAGATAATTCACCATGACCATGTAGGATTTATTCCACAGACACAAGTATGGTTCAGCAAATGAATAGCAATTAATGTCATCCAACATATCAATAAAAACAAAAATAAAAGCCATATGGTCATATCAAGAGATGCTGAGAAAGCATTCAACAAAGTTCAACATCCATTTATGATAAAGGCCCTGAAAATTCTTGGGATAGAACGTCCATACCTTAACATAACAAAGGTCACATATGACAAGCCCATAGCCAATATCAGTCTCAATGGTGAAAAACTAAAGGCTTTTCCCTTAAGATCTGGATCAGTTCTTTTTTAATGCTACACAAAAGACAGTAAAGAGACTGAAGAGACAAGTCATGCAATGGGAGAAAATATTTGTAAATCATATATCAAGGTAATGATTTATATACAAAATATGCAAAGAACTTTTGAAATTCAACAATGAGAAAATAAAACCTAAGTAAAAAATAGGGGAGAAATTTGAACAGACACTTCACAAAGACAATATAGATAGCAAATAAGTATATGAAAAAAATCAGTCTTTCTCATAAGGAAATTCTAAATTAAAGACACCATTGAATACCATTGCATATCTATTATAATGGCTTAGACAAAAAAAAAAACTTGATAATAACAAGTGTTGATAAGCATAAGGAGCAATAGAAACTCATTCATTGATAATGGGAATTAAAAAGTGGCATAATCACTCTGGAAGAGTGGGATTTAGGGAGTTTCTTACAAAGATAAACATAACCTTTACATATAATCTAGTGATTGAACTTTTTAGATAATAATTTTTTTAAATGTAGGAACACAGGAAAATGTGCATTGCAAAGACATATAAACTTAATCACTAAACATATGGGAACAACCAAATGCCCTCCCATAGGTGAACAAATGAAGAAACAATGAAATATCATTCAATGATGAACTTGATGCATTATTAAGCCATGCAAAAATATGGGTGAATCTTTAATACATATTGTTAAGTGAGAGAAGTTAGTCTCCAAGTCTACAGATTGTATAAATCCATTTGCATGACATTCTAGGAAAGTTAAAACTATAGTGATAGCAAACAGAACAAAGTTTTTACCAGGAATTTTTTTGTTGTTTTTAAAGATTTATTTATGCATGCATTCAAAAACTGGGGTGTAGGCCAGAGGTGCAGGTGGGTGAGAGGATTCACCAGAGACAGAATGGGGGGCAGAACAGGCAGAGCTACAGAAATACACTACAGATGGGAGCAGTGGATGAGATAGGAGAGGTCTGCTGTACCATGTGGGTCAGCTCCTGGCCAGTTGGGGATTGAACATGTGCTGCAGTGGCTGGTGACAGCTTGATAGCTACCCACCAGGGAGACCCCTTACCAGGAGTTCTGAGAGAAAGAAGGTTAAAAAAGTGCAAGGGGATAGTCAAGATTGGTGAGAATATCCTACTGATATATAATACTGTAAAGATGGCTACATGACATTGTGTACATCATGCAGGAAAAGCGAACCTTCTCTGTGTTTAAAAAAAAATCATATAGGATATGAAATCATGATATGGAAAACATTAAGTGCTCAGTTTCAGTATGAAATCCAGACTGTGAAAAAGCAATCTAATAATTTCTAAACCTATGAAATATCCTCACTGAAGATATGGGGAAGAAAAGGCTGACCTAAGAAACTTGGGAAAATATTTTCAACTGTGACACTAAGGCAAAGCAACTATTGTATAAAGGTAATGTCCTCTAGTTTATAAAATAGTTTCCACAGAGTTATTTATTATTTAATAACTTTGAAACTATTATACAAATATATAAATTGAAACTCACTCAGTACAGGTGAAATAATGGAAGCCAACTTCCTCACTGTAGTGGCAGGTTACAGGCAAGCTGAAAGAATATAAAAATATAGTCTGTGTGGTACCTATAGAGAAGCAAACATTACTACAAACTCATCGTTAGCTTAATATAGCTAGACATGAATAAACAGAGATATTTAGACATGTATATATACATGTTATATATGGGTATACATGGTTATATAGGTTTAGTATACCTCCAATATAGGATTTAAAATAATTACTGCAATCAAACATCTTTCTCACTTTTCCAATATTAAGAAGAAAACAGTCACATTCTTTTATGAATCAGTGTGATATTAATTGTAGGATTTTGTAAATGTTCTTTATCAAGATGGATGAGTTTTCTTTTATTCCTTTTTTCCTGACAATTTTTATCAAAAGTGGATGTTATGTTTTTCAAGTGTCTTTTCTGATTCTAGTGAGTTAATGATATAATTTATTTTGGGGTTCATTGACACAATGTTACATTGAATGATTTTTCAAGTTTTTTAAATCAATTTTGTTTTCCCAAGATAAATGTCATTGCTACCATGTATCACTCTTTTTATCTTTCATTGCATTTAATTTGTTAAAGTTTTATTAGACGTTTTGCATCTCTTTTTTGGGAGATAATGATCTGTAGTTTTCTTTTCTCATAATATCTTTGACAGGTTTTTATATAAGGGCCATACTGACTTCATGGAATGATTTGAAAATATCTCTCCTGTGGCGAGAGCCACATATTCCAGGCCTCCCTGGTGGCACAGTGGGTTGAGCAGCACACTGCAAAGCATCTGTGGCACAGCAGTACAAGTTCAATCCCCAGCTAGGGGGGGAACCCCATGACAGAGTAGACCTCTCCTACCTTGTGTGCTGCCCCTCAGTAGTGTATTTCAGTAGATCTGCCTGTTCTGCTCCCCACTCTGTCTCTGATGAATACTCTCACCTCCCGCTACTCTGGCCTGAGTCCCAGCTCTTGTATGCATAAATAAATAAATATTTTTTAAAAAGAGCCACATATTCCATCATGATTTTAGAAACATCAACTTACTCAAGAAAAATGTTTTTAATTATTTTCAGTAGAAGGTAGAAATTATACATGTTCCAATTATTTGTACTTTTCTAAATATTTCATTATATATTCCATGCTCTAACATTTCTCAAAAAAATTCCCATAATTTGATTTCAAATGCTGAATGCAAACTGTTAAAAATAGCTTCACCCTGTAATAGAACCAGACAGAACTAGAAACTTCTTAAAAAATTCTCCCATATATTCGAAATTCAGGCCACCATAGCTGGTGACACCAAGGTGAGTGCTATTTGAGTTGAGTCAATTTTCTTTTGTAATTTTTTTCAATTTATTGAACTTCAACTTTTAATAGGTCAGGGGAAACTTCTCCATTTGTGAATCTCTAAAAATATCTTAGAAAATGTCTTGAAAGAAATTTGTACTAAAAATGTTTGTTAGATACATTTGTTGAAGGCCCTTCTGGAGGGATGCAGTTATGAAAAGGCTAAAGACACAGTTATATCTCCTTCATTCTGTTGTCCTCTCCCTAATCCATGCATTCAGGAGCATGCATTCTTTCTGATTTGTTCTTTAAAGGAGTGTTCTATATTCTGTACTTCTTTCTTTCCCTACCCCTTCTCCATGTAATCAAATAGTCTTCCACTAGATAACTATATTTAAATGAACAATTTTACAAGGTAAGCATTCCCAACAACAAACATGTAATGGCATTTTGGTGGTGAATATTTCTGTACCAATGGTAGAGAAAAAATAAATTTTGAGTCTTTGTGTTGTTTTAATGAAAGCATGTGTTATATTTATAAACCAATTAAGTCATCTATTTCTTTTTCATTTAATCAACAATTGAATGCCACTTTGTAATTTCTAGTGATACAGTGATGAATAAGGGGAGGGGGAGGAAATATGCATTTTACCAATGACCAAATATTAATAGATTGATAGACAATAAATAAGTTAACTCACTGGATGTAATAAATTCATAATGCCCAAAGTGCTATAACAAAATAGATACATTCGAGTAACTTAGAGTGTGCTAATTAAGATACAGTGATCAATAAAATTAATACCTGAGAACATAATATTTGAGCTAAAATAAATCAGCTTTCTAACACTTTTCCATGAGGTTCTACTTATTTTTATATATTACTATTTATTTTTTTTTTTAATTTTTGCATAGCAGAACTGGGATGTAGGCAAAAGTTGCAGGGGGTGAAAACATTCACCAGGGACAGAGTGGGAAGCAGAACAGGTGGATTTACTTTGGTGCACCATTAAGGGGAACAGCAGTTGAGACAAGAGAGGTCTGCTGTGCCATGTAGGGTTAGCTCCCTGGTTAGGGATGGAACTCAGGCTCTAGAGATGTTATCTCTAAGACTTAACCCCTAGACTACCAGGAAGACCCTCTCTTTCTTTTTACTTTGTAAATTATAACCAATACATTTCTTGCCCCTCATTCATTCATTTAATTATCTACTTAAATAGCATTTTAGGATGGAAAACAATATTGATTTGTGACACAGAAAAAAAGGAGGAAATTTTAATCAAATGTACCTTTTTAAAGGTATTGGCATCAAAGCAAATTTGAAATAAATGATCCATGGGTCTCACTGTCTCAGTGGCTAGTCTTTCTAAGGTCCTATCCCCTCTATAAAAAAAGAATAGTCTTCAGACTTTTCTTCAATTTATATTATACATATTTATATATGAGTGTGTGTGTAATAATTTGTCTACATTAATATGCAGGTAAAAACAGGTATGGTCAATTTATAGTGTCCTTCAGAATCTTCTTAGGAACTTGTCATAAAGAAAAGTTTCAGAGCCCACCTCAAAGAGATTCTAAAGTGCAGGTTTCATGTATAGCCCAAGATACAGTTTCAACAAATACCACAGGTGATTCTGAAGTAAAGCATTCTCAGAAAATATGTTGATTAGAAAAAGGGTCATACCATATTATTACAAGCACATATATAATGATTCTTTTGCTGTTTTGGTTTAGCAGACAACAGAAACTTGAAGATCTTCTACAGAAAGTCAATCTAAATCTCTACTTTTAATTTTATTACCATAACTCTTAAGGCCATGACTCTTTTCCAAGTAGTTGGAAAGAGAGTGACTCTCACCGTACACACTGAACATTTCCTGTGTGAGCACCTGAAACCTCTCAGGTGAAAACACTGCAGTTCTGTACATGCCTGTGGCTAGTCAACTTCAGATCTCACACCAGGCTCTGCTTCACACAGTGCCTTTTCAAATACACATCAGAAATTTCTATTTATTACTGAAACTTTTCTAGATCCATAATAACCATTCATGGAACTCCTATAATTGTAGAGATTAGAAAAAGCATATAACTCACATTGAATGGAACCTTAGGGGTTGTTTAGTTTGGCCCAAACATTTAAGAAAACTGAGATGAAGGAGAATAAATGGTCCAGGAAATGCATCTTGTTTATCTTCCAATTCCTCATTGGGTACCTTCTTGGGCAAATCATACCTATATAAATAATTCATTTGTCGTACATGCATATATTTCATGGTTTTTGTGTATATTTTCTCTTCCCTTCATGACTCATATGTTAAAACACTTTGTAAGTTACTTCATGCAAAGCCAACATTCTCTTTGCCTTCCCTTGAAGTAACTAACATTAGTGCTCATTTCATCTATTTTTTTTCATTCTTGTCATTTTTCCTTGTAATAATCATAATGTAAGCCCATGTGTATAGAACATAAAGCCAATCATCTGGAAAAGAAGAGAGGGTGGGGGAAAGAGCACAAGGAAAAACAATCAGAGCAAGCTAGCCAGCAACGTTGCCTTGGTAACACCAGGGTCAAGGCTTTCAATCTTTTTTTCTAACATTCATAATACAGTACGCCATCTAGTGGTTTTATTTAAAATCAAACAACATACACCTTTGTATTCAATTTTCAATCCAATCAAATATCAGATTCAAAACTCAATTTATGCAATATGTCATTTAGAGACTCAGTAACAGAGAAATGGTTTTGTGTGCATGTGCAAAGTGGAGATCTGGGACTATAATTTGCTTTTCAGCTTATTTGTCATAAAACTTTGAGTAATATCCAAAATGATGTTTATGTAAAAGATGAAAATATGTAAAATTCTAAGTGTACGCCATAAACAGAGTTCCATTCATTAAAAGTGGCCATTTTCATTAATTTACAATGGGGGGAGAGAGAGAGAGAGAAGTGAGAGAGATGAAAGTGTGAGAGAGGAAAGTGAGAGAAAAAAATCCTTTATTCGGTAGAAATCCTTGTACATTTGTGAGGGAGATAAGAGGCTGAGTTCCATAATTAGTTGCTTTATCCCTCATGCCAATAAAATAGCCTGTTTTAGGTAACAACAACTGAGCCATATGTCAATATATAAAGGGAAAATTATACTCAACATTAGAATTATTTTATTTCAAAAAAGTTTCACATTAAGAGATGGCCAATAATACTAACTTTACACATTGGCTTTCAAGATAATAACAGATTTTTTAATGCCCATGTAAATGATGTATTTGTCAATAAAACTTTCTTAAAGCACTGGGGTGAGGATTTTCTAGTTTTATATTCTGTGCTCTTATATTTTAAGAAATGCTTGTTTTTTTTTTTAAATTTTTGCAATAAATCAGATCTAATGGCCCAGAGTTCATTTATATAAATATTTCAAATAAGTCAATGGACTTACAGCAGATTTCCATAAAATTTTCTCTCCTTCAGGTGTTCATTTCACCATTTCAATTTCCATGACTCAGATAACTCTCATGTCCCCAAGAAGACATTGCTCTAGCATAACATTTAAAAGCAAAAAATTCTTTTATTTTTTTTCTAAATTCCCATTAGCAATTGTGTAAAGGTCTGTCTCAATGGTTTCAAAATATGGTAGCACATCAGAATTACCTAGGGCTTGATTTACTTAGCTGGTCTAGATAAAGTCAAAGTGTATGTAATGTCTAAAGACCCAGAAATTCCAAATTAAAAATAACTGTTCTACATTATACTTTCTCATTACACTGAAATCATGTGTTTATCTGCCTCCACTTGATAATAAATTCAAATAAGAATTTCTGATATTTTTGACATGGACCATTCTCACAGGTGTGAGATGGTATCTCTCTCTTGTTTTAATTTGCATTTTTTCATGTGCCTATTATTGGCCATCTTTGTGTCTTCTTTGGAGAAGTGTCTATTTGGTGCTTCAGTTCATTTTTGATTGGGTCACTTATTTATTGTTGTAGGAGTTCTTTATAGATCTTGGTGACTAGCTCCTTGTTAGATACAGGAGATGAAAATATCTTCTATTCAATAGCATGTATTGTCATCTTAATGAGTTTCTTTTACTATGCAGAGCTTTTTAATTTGATATAGTCCCATTTGTTTCCTTTTTGCTTTTGTTTCAGTTGCTATTAGAGATAAATCCCAAAGGATATATGAGAATCTAAAGTTTTGTAGCATTTTGTCTATTTTCTTCAGTGTATTTTATGGCTTCAGGTCTTACAACCAATATTTAATTCATTTTGAGTTAATTTCTATATAATGTGTGGGGTAATTGTATCATTTACTTATATACATATTTTGTATGTGACTAGCCACTTTTCCCAGCACCATCTCTAAAAGAGGTTTTCCTTTCTCCAATTTATACTCTTAGTTCCTTTGCATAGAATAATTGTCCACTTAAGTGTTGGTTTGCATCTTGGCTGTTAATTCTATACCATTAGCCAATATGTCGCTTTTTTTTTTTTTTTTCATTTCAGTAGGATGTGAATGAAAAGGAATCCTCATACACTGTTGGTGGAAATGTAGACCTCTCCAGCCCCTGTGGAAAATAGTATAGAGATTTCTCAAAAATTACTGTGTTGATCTTAATCTACTATATTTTCCAGCAATTCTACTCCTAGTTATTTACCTGAAGAATGCAAAAACACTAATTCAAAGTGATATATTCACTCCTAATTTCACTGCAGCATTGCTTACAATAGCTAACTTCTGGAAACAAATTAAATGTCCAATGATAGGTGAGTGGATTAAGAAGTTATGGTATATGGTACTTTTATACATAATGGGATACTAGTCATATATATATACACATAATATAAAGTTATATATACATATAAAAGATTAACTCTTAAATGAGTTGCAGCAAAATGAATGGAACTTGTGGGAATTATGCTATGCAAAATAAGAAAATTTCACTCATATGTAGACTATAAATGACAAAAAAAAGGGAGGGGTTAGACAAAACCTATTCAAAAACAAAGCTAGAAGACTGGTATAAGATGAGAATACTACCTGGGGGGAGGGGTGAGACAAAATGGGAGGGAGCGCAGTAGGCTATGGTGGAGGACTATAGATGCTTTGCTGGTGGATGTGGTGTGGTAACATACATCTGAAGAGGTGCAATCCTATACCTCTTAATTATATATATTGTTATAAACCAATGTTGCTTCAAAAAATTACGAATAAAGAAGAATTATAATGTTTAATATTTTTACGTATGACTTTTAGGAGAGTACTAGGTGTGTATATATATATATATATATATATATATATTAGGCATCCAAAAGTTATGAATTGTACTGAACTGAATTAATGATCAATGATTTTTTTTAAAGATTTATTTATTTATGCATACAAGCACTGGGGTACAGGCCAGAGGTGTGGGAAGGTGAGAGGATTCACCACAGAGAGCGGGGAGCAGAACAGGCAGATCAACAGAAGCACACTGCTGAGGGAAGCAGCAGGCACAGCAGGAGAGGTCTGCTGCACCATGTGGGTCCCCTGCCTGGCCAGCAGTAGGGATCGAACTCGTGCTGCAGTGGCTGCAGTTTGCTTCATAGTGCGTTGCTTAACCCACTGCGCCACCAGGGAGGCCCTGAATTAATGATTGTGTTTATGTAGGAGATGAAATCTTGTGGACCAAACTATCTAGTGAGGAATATACAAGAAAAGCTATTTCTAGAAAAAATCCTAATTCTGGGAAATACTTACCAATTATCACTGTTCTAAGTAGCTAAGGAAATAGTACAATTCCTCAGGACCCTGCTGGGCCTTCAGTGACCTCAGTCAAAATAATCTACATATCAAAGTGACTTACACTATCTCCTGAAGCCATTAACTCAGAAATGTAATTAAAAGCAAGAAAACAACTAAATAATTTCTAAAGTCACAAAAGTTATATAACAAGCCAATTTATCTCAAAATATAGAATTCTAGGAAACATAACCCAACTTTTAAACACTGAAAAGAGCTTCCTAAAACAAATCACTTTTAAAGTATAGCTGCCTACATTTCATTTAGTGAAAAAATAGAATTGGGATGAAGAAGGAAGCTAGAAAAATGGCTGTAAGTAGTCAATGAGGAACAGGGTGCCCCAAGCCCCTTAAGTCCACTTATCAGCATGACTGAGAATCACTAAGTTGGAACCAGGAGGGGCCCTACTCCACCCCAGCCCTAGGCCTATTTATCAGTTTGATTGAACACCAGTCCCAGATTAGGATGGTAATCCCCCCAACCCAGTAAAAAGCAGAATGTTCAGAACACAAACTCAGTTACACAATTCTAAAGACCAATACTAGGTTCCTAAAGGTGGTCCATGTACCAGGCCAATTCAGTGGGCCTCAGTAGCCTTGGAGACCCCTGAGGGCCCAGACAATCAGCAAGAGACACAACACAGAGACACCCAACAACCAAACCTTCACTCCTTGCTCACTGTACCCATATAAGCATCTGCGTCTTGCCCCTTCAATGGCTGCCCACTGGGGACTCCCTTATGTTGGAGAGTGTTCCTGTCCTTCTTCTTATCTATCAATAATTCTCTTGCTTTTATGTAACTCTGGACTAAACATTGAATTCTTTCCTCACCAAAGCCAAGAACCTGGCTCAGGCTACTTTTGGGTGGTACTAAAGGCTTTTTGAGGACTTTGTGGAGCACCTATAGCCCAAGCAGGCAGTGAACAGGATCTTATTTCTTTGAAGCCTGAAGCAAAACTGCTTGTCTTTTCTCTTCTCTGCTCAGCAATAGCAGATCTCCCTGCCACTTTGCTCAACTGAGCTTTCAGGGGACCTAGTCAAACACCTGTAACCTGTCTGGTTAGTTCTGTGTAGAACTCTGGAAATATCAAATTGTGGGTATGAGTTTTCTTCTCTGTATTGTAATGTCCTTTTCTTTCATTTCTACAAGCCATCAAAAGGGCTCCCCCAAATTACTAGGACCCTTTTGGACAGTTAAAAATCACTAGGGTGGCCACTAGCTTAAAGTATCAGGGGGATAGGCTATGTGATAGAGAGTGGAGTACCCCATTTCTTTAAGTTATCCTCTCTTGAACCACTTTCCATTTCCACTATGACCATCCATTCTAGTCACAGGTCCAAAGTCCACTACTCTTGACTTCTCTCATTGATTTGAAGACTGTTAGGTGCAGACTTCTTTCTGTCTCGGCTTTTTCTCCAGCTCCCCTCATATGACTGTCCTTTCTGCAAGGGACCTCCATGGGGATTGGGTGTGCCCCTCCAGTATTTCTCTGACCCCTGCGGTCCCCCATTTGGCTACATCTTCTAAGTCACAACTTTAATTACACTGCTCCCCTACCCCAGCTACTTACACCTGTCAGTAGCCTCATGGCCATAGTTTCACTTCAACAATCAGTGGCTTTTAAATTTGGCCCAAGTCCTGATTTCCACTTACATGTGCTGGATCACTGCTTAGTATTCATATCCTAAAATGTCCCAAATTACAACCACAAATTGTCCCCTCCACCTGGATTGACCCCTTGGCCCCTTCCTAAGCTTTCCTTTTCCTCTGTTCACTGACTGTAAACATTTTCCCTAAATCGGGGACTGTGAGTAAAGACCAAGTAAAAAAATAGAAGCACAAGCCCTTTGAAAAATTTTAAAAAGCTATGAAATTTCCAGTGACCAGTGAAGATAAAAATATTCCTTAAAGCTGTAAATGATTTATTGAACCTGATTTTTCAGAGCATTGGGTTAATAAATGTTAATTCTATGTCATCATCAGATCGTTTTCGAAAAAACTAACTTAGGGAAAACAGTGTCTAATAGGTAGACAACCAGCCATAGTACTCGTGATATGCTTAACAAGATACAATGCTAAAGCTAACAATTTGCCAATTCGCGTTAAACTCTCTATTGTCATCTTCTAAAGCTCATAAAATCCCTGAAAGCATAAGTAGGTTATGTTGTCTGTTTTATATGTAAGTGTGGGTGTACAAGGCTCCTTTCAAGTTAAACAAGAGCAGGATGCTTGATCGCCCTGGGGCAATGGGTACACATCACTTGGTATAACTGGGAACCCCCTGAGGACCCTTGAATGATGTATTTTGCATCCCAGGGACTGATGAGTAAAAAAGATTGGAGCCCTGGATGGGAATTGGGAGTATATCAATGGGCTTACCCTCCTTATAGCCATAAATCTGGTTTTCAGGTTGACCCACCCTTTTCTCTGTCACTAAAAAGGCCAGGATCTTGCTCTTGGGCAGCATCCTGCATCCCCCAGCCTGCTCCATGACTCCCCTTACTTTTCTTTATCAGTGTGGTGCTGCTGATGCAACACGTAAGGATTTTCTTTTTTCCATAGTAAATGTCATTGACAGATTACTATGTACTTTTAGGGGGCTGGCGATTTTGCCATGATGGAAATGCACTATTTCCCTCCATGGCGCTTATTACTTTACAGGAAATGACAGACCTTATAAATAAGCAAATATGCAAGCAAAGAAGAAAAGGAATAAAGACACGTTGTTGAGAGCTTATCTAAGGTACACCATAGTCGCTGTCTTGGTATCCATTTTGTTCTTTCCGCAAGGGTCTTAATTTGATGTTAGATCCCTCATGCAAGAATATACCCTAAATAACAACCCACAGTCATAGCAAATTTAAGTTCCTGTTATGGTTTACTCCAAAGTCCCTTGTAATAAAAAATTTACCCTGCCTTCTAGGACCATTTGAGCAATCCTTTGATAACAGCCCCTCAACAAATTTGCCCAAACCTTACTCTGTTTGGATTGATCAATCTGTCCTTAACCCAGGACTCCAAAACACCCCATTTATGACCTTGCTAAAGCAAATATCCAGGTCCTGCCTCTCTCCATGCCTGCAACTAGTATAGGGCAACCCTGAAATAAAACGGGTTTGCCTGACTGTGTCCTCACCCGCACACTTGAAAGGCACTTATAATAAGCCCCAACTGCAGGCACACATAGCAAAGGCTAATAAAGGGTTTTATTTACAAAATAATGAATAACACAAGGAGAAGAGTGGGATATAAATCTGTAAATGTCCTACCAGCTTCTCTGAGCTGGAACCCAATGGCACTCAGAGAGCTGGCTTCGAACGAAGAGGGATGGCTCCGAACGAAGAGAGCTCCCAAGGCCCACATGTCTGCTTTCATGCCAAGCCTGGCTGCTTAACTCCACACCCTCTGGTCCCAGTGATCCACTCTTCGAGAATGACCTTACAGGATTTGTGTTTTTGAGATATTGTTGGTCTGGATGTTTATGGCCGGAGTCCATAAATCCCTTCAGCACTACCTTTCCCCCTAACACAACCAGTGTGCCCTAACCTCCCAGTGTTGTAACAGGGTCGTCCTGGGAAAGGGGAAAGTTCCAAAATCCTGGTTACACTCTAAGTGGGTAGAGCTGAGGAGGTAAAGATTCTGCAGAGAGGAAGATGGAAGGGAGGAAGAAGGAAGCAGGATGGAGAGCAGCAAGGAGACCTGGAGGAGGCACGTGGAGCAGAGGGACATGTAAAGAAACTGCCCTTGTTTTTTGGTCTTGGACTATTTGGAAAAAATGTGGGTGAGAGACCTGTGGGAGCTTAATAATGGCAGCTTTCATCTTAATTTTAATGTTGCTCTTTCCTCCCAGATTTGTCTAACTCTAAACCTTTTCTAGGGGTCTCTACTAAAAGGTTTTTAGATGTGTGGCAGGCTTTTGGGCCTTGCTTTGGGCCAATCCTATTTGGCTGGACTTTTACCCTCAAGGAGATGGGTAACTTTAAATGCTTAACTTAGTAACTATGTTCTTTGTCCTTTCTGTATTGTACCCTAATTGTATTAAAGTTCCTTTCCATTAAAGGCCTTATATGTTTGTCTTAATGTGGCGGATGGCAGAACCCACTCAGTGAGGGCAGGTTTGAGGGTTCTGGGGTATTCCTCTCCCTGCCCTGTAACAGTGTGACCCCTTGAAGTCTGCCCTGTGTACTTACTGTAGGACCTGTGAGAAACAAACCTTTTTAGTACAGTTTCTTTTATGGTAGTTTTTCAAACTGTTGCCCACCATCCAGCACCTCAGGGCTTTACTTTATAAGGTTAATTTAACAAAGTCATAACACAAGTACTATAGAAAGAATCAAAATAGGCAATTAACCTAATTGACCAAAAAGAAAGATTTCTTTGAGTAATTGACTTTTTAACTGAGATGTGAAAGACTACACAAAATCAAATATGCAGAGATCAGGTGAACTTGCATGTCAGAGGGGAAAAAAGAGCAAATGAAAAGGCTGGAAGCAGGATCAAAGTATTACCTTTGAAGAAATGAAATATCAGGGAGGCTGGAGTGGGCAGGCAAGGGAAGAAAAGAATAAGAAGGGAGAAATAGAAAGATACTAATTATTTGGGATTTTATCGGGGTAAATGACTGAATTTCATTCTAATTATAAAGAGATGTTATGGAGGGAGTACAATATATGATTTTTAATATTCTGTATTATAGGTTACAGACTGTACAGGAGCAAAGGTATAAATACAAAGAGCAATCAAGACTGTTTCAGTAAGTTGAGTAAATGTTAGTCTTTTACGATGATACAGGAAATGCAGATGAAGAAGCAGAAGATATAATTTGGATTAAGAGTCAAGATGGTTATGGATAGATTGTACATGGAGAGAGTGTTGGAAGTTAAAGGGTATGACTCCCCCTACCCATCTTGTTTGTTCTAGGCTGGAAAATAATAAAATTAATATCAGACTGACTGAATAAAGAAAAACCCCAAAAAGAAGTTTGCTAAAAACATGTAGACCTCCTACATACATGAGAGAGACCCAGCAAACTGATTATATCACCAAAATATTGTCATTTCTCTAGCTTCAGCTACTATTCTAGCCGCTATGGAAAACAGTATGGCAATTTATCAAGACAACAGATCTGCCAATCCAGAAATTCCACTCTTAGGTATTTTCTAGAAGAATACAAAAAAATATTTAAAGGGCATATATACTCTTATACTCACTGCAGTACTATTTATAATAACCATTCTATGGAAACATCCTAAATGCCAAAGACAGATGAATGTACTAGGAATGTGATATATATACACAGTGCAATATCACGCAACTATAAAGAAAAAAAAAAGATAAGCTCTGGCATTTACAATAACAAGAATGGAAATGGAGGGCTTTATACTAAGCAATATAGATCCAAATAAAAAAAGATAAATGCATAGTGGTATCACTTATACATGGAATATAGGGAAATAAAAGAAGGGTAAGAAAAAAAAAAAACCCTTGAAATCTGACTATGGAGCTGAGTCTAACTAGAGGGGAAAGAGAAAGGCTCACAATGGATCATAGTGGCCATTCTGTTCTTTGGTGGTGGCATGGTAGGGCACCATGCACCTGAAAGGTGTGATCCTATAATTCTAAATCACATACTATGTTGTAAATGAACATTACCTCAATTTAAAGAAAGGAAACTTCAGTTTTGTTTTTGTTTTTTTTTTTTTTAAACTTAGTTAAAAGCAAAGAATATTGTTAAAGAAAAGGGTAAAATCAGTTATGGGAGATGATCAAAAAAGGCACAATTAACAAGGCTGTAACTATCATTCAGATTTAATTTTCTGTTTCTTCCACTGATAAGAATGAAAGTGATTAGGTTTAACCAATAGAGTGAGGGACACATGCTTACAAGAGGGAAATCTCCACTAAGTTTTCAGAGTACCTCCTAGGAAATAATCTTTATGCCAAAAATACTGAGTTATGAGGTGGCAGAATTTGTTTCCCTATAAGAAGCAGAGGAGAGTAATTAAGGATGAGGCTAGAAATTTTGGTCTGAGAGACTGGGTAATGGGTTTGTTAGTAATCTCAATGGATCTGTCACTGGGAGATGCCCCAAACAGACTAGACACAATTTTTGTCTGAAGAAGAGATGTTTCAGATAATGGAGATAATGGAAACAGAGGAGTGAATTCTCCACAGACTGCCTCTGTGGGTGAGAGTTGGGAAGGGTTTTAAAGGAAAAAGAAGGAGATTTAATCATCACTGAACATTATGTCCACTAAATGATTTATAATGAACAAATTCATACCTATAAAGTTTGCTGAAACCGAAAATGAAGGTTTGAAAAGTATTACTTTAAGCAAAGGTGGTAATTTTACTTTTCCTTAACTATCTTTTCTCTAGATTTGTTACCTGATTCTCCTTAAACTGTTATCATTTATGGTGAAGGTGGTAAATTTACAGAAATATTCAGAATTATTATATATATTGAAATCTATATATTTTAAATACCTGAATATTTAAATGGTTTTAGCAGTTCAACCTTAAAACTTAACCAAACAGAATAAAAGAAAATATGTGTGGGTGATTGAGAGAAAGGGGAAACCAGAAATGATTTAAGAATGTTTTCTTCTCTTTTGGAACATATTCAAGAACTGAATAAATTTCCACCATTCAGCTGCTGAGACATGACCCTATCTTAACACTCTTTAATATTCAAAAGAATATATGCACCCCTATGTTTATCGCAGAACTATTTATAATAGAAAGACTTGGAATAAACCCAAATGCCCAAAGGTAGACTACTGGGTCAACAAGATGTGCTATATATGCATAATGAAATACTATTCAACAATAAAAAAAGATAAACTAATGTCATTTTCAGAGACATGGGTGGAGTATGAAAGGATTATGCTCAGTGAAATAAGCCAGAAGGAAAAAGGAAAAACACCTGATGGTTTCACTCATAGAAGGACTATAGGAGATCAAAGGAAAAAAATAACAACAAAACAAAACAAAAACAGACAAATATAAATCAGAGACATAAATTGGTACGTCTATGGGTACTACATTTGAGAAAAAGCAAACATTATAAGGAAAATAAATTAATCCCACTCTTTACTGCAGAGCTGGAGGACTTCCTCTGACTCTACTATAACCCATACAATATGGTGTACCACCTATTTTATTCCTGGTTAAAAAAAAAAAAACAACATATTCTCACTCCATTGCTGGCAATTTGAACATGTCTGAAAAAAAGAATTACAATATAGCATTTATGGGGTATATTTCATTATTTCATTGTTTCTAGTGTATGTGGGAGATATTTGAGAAAGAAGATATGTGACTATATAATGTAATGTTTCATGTTGTGGTAATTCTTTAAAAAAAACAAAGGAAATAGTGGGATATCTATTTAGAATGTGTTTTCTACATAAAATAATATAAATTATATCTCACAAATAAGATTTTTCTATTACCCATATATAAGGGATTGTTGTCTGTTTCTTAAATGACAAAATAACTGATTTCACTGCTTTCATAACCTACCCTATCAAATGGAAAAATTCTATTTGGCGAAACAAGATTCTTCAACAGAAACATAATGGAAAAATTATCATACCAGAAAGGCCATGTTAAAATGTATGACTTAGTTATGTCCAAGACAATGGTCTTAATATTACATTATAATTTCATATTGCTTATGCTAAATGTTGATTTAGCCATGAATGTAAATTTTGAAGAACAATATACAACTAATAAATTTAAACAAATTTTAAAAATCAACTTACAGCTTGAATTTCTAGTAAAAACAAAAATAACATCTACTTTATTATGGCATGGTATAATAATGTATTTATTCCAAAACAGAAGAGAAAATATCCAATAACACAAACATAATAAGTAATATATAACAAGAAGTATTTCCAATCCTTCCAGAAAGCATTTTTAGCTCTCACATTTCTACGACATCTACATACAATTCCATGTGATCTGATTGAAATTATTGACTATTAACTGTGTATTGGGACTAAGAACAAACAGGCAAGAAAAAAGATCTACATAATTAAAAAGCTCATTAATCTTACTATTTCCACAAGTTTCAATTAAAATGTTGATCCAGAATTAATTAAATAGTATGTTTTGCTGGAAATACATCGTGTTAGACAGCTCTTGATGCTTGGGTTCACAGTAATGGCATCTCTATAAAAGAAGATTTAGAAATTCTAATTTTGGTATTCTTAGTGAAAATTCTTATTCCTCTGTGGAATATACAAATATCTGATAACACTAAATGAAATTCTTACATAAAATTAGGAAATTTTATGAAGGAATCAATGTGTATTTATTAACTGAGAAATTTAAAAATCCCTTGTACTCTCTATCAGGAGAATATCTAGTAGAACATGACATCTCTTTCTTTTCACTGCTAAGCTCCACCCTACATTAGGAAACTCCTCAGTAATAATGTCATCTGAACTGTGATCCCAGGTACATGGTGAAGTAGGAAAAATCAAGAGATCATAAGGCCTCTCACATGCTTGGTTTTATATCAACCATGAGTACTTAACTCCACCCTTAGTTCCCAACAACATTTGGGATTTTGTAATCCAAATGAATCCTTATCAAAATGGTAACAATGGGTTACTACCCCTAGTGACCAGCGATAGTCTAATAGAAGGCAGTGAACCTTATATAAGCTGGTTACCTGGAAAAGTCTCCAAACTGTTATTGTGAAAGAAACAATATGTCCTGAATAAGCTCTACCCACTAATGTTTGACAGACCCCACCTCCACCTCCATGCCAAAGAGATCTCAAGCATTGAGTATGATAAATCCCAATTTGCTTTGAATCTACCATGACTATAACTTCATGAAGGTGGGGCTGTTGAGAACTAAGGGTAAGCAGCCATGTTTGATATAAAACTAAGCACATGTGGGCTTATGATCTCTTGGTTTTTCCTACTTCACTACATACCTGGGATGACAGCTCAAATGGCATTTTTACAGGGAAGGTTCCTAATGTAGGGTGGAGCTTATTAGTGAGAAGAAGACTTGAGGAAATAGATACACAGACTGTGAATGATGGCATAGTTACTTCTCAACCTTGGACTTGCACCAGGGACTTGTGGGGCATGGAAGAAGACACATGTCGTTGAGACATATAGAGACATTGGGAAAGGCATGGGTGAGAAACCAGCGGGGAGGCTGACATGGCAGAATTGACTTTGATTTGCACTCCGATCATGCTTCTTTTGTCCCAAACTAGCCTAGTCTCTTTTGTCTCTTTCCAAAGTTTCCATACCAGAAGTTGCCTTAAACTTGTGATAAGGTTTTTGGCTTCAGCTGCCTTGTTTTAAGCTGGCCCTGCTTGCACTGGCATTCCCTCACATGAGGATGCCTAACATTGGGTGTCTTATTGGGAAACTATTATCCTCACTTCTCTCTCTATGAACACTAATTTTGTTAAAGTTCTTTTACACTAAGAGTATGCCTTATCTATACATGGCAGGTGGCACAATCCATTCAGAGTACAAAAGCTTGGGTTACTGTTGTACCCCTCAGTCTGCATACTAACATTATTACTGTGAAAAAAATTGCTAAAATTCCACATGTATTAAGAATTTAATATATTATTTGTTTTATCTTTTACATAATCCTTATTTAAGTATTAATATCTGCTTCTTTTATCTATAACAATTATTTTTAAAACATTTCAACTAAGAATAGAAAAACCAAAATAGTGTTTACTTTTTAATTATAGTATCCAGTAATGAAAAGGAAAGCAATAAGAAAGAAAATGAAAGTATTAGATTATTTCCATTTTGACGAAATGGAAAAAAAAGGTTTTTAAGTTTATATATTAACTAATAATTACTTATATATCTGTCCCAGAAATCATTACTAAAACCTATCATGGATTATATCACAGATTGACTATTATTTTGGCACACTAATTTTCAATTACTTGTTTTGCAGTCACTGTTATCTTCGTTAGAGTACATTGATGTGTGGAATAAAAATATTTTGAGTCTCAAGATAGGATTAGATAATACAAGGATCTTATCTTTCAGATATTTTTACACAATCAACCACTCCTACTCCATTTTAGGTAATGCTTTTTGAGTATTGACAAAGTTCAACATTCTCTTTAATATTTCCTTTACCAAATATAGACTTGGCACTTTAATCTCTTTGCTTCTGTGACAGTCTTTGTTTCTTCCAGGTTTTCTTTATTGATTTCATTATCTCCTGAATCTCTAAATATTTTAGTCTGCTGGGAGTAAGTCCTGGAGGTTTTCTCTGTCTACCATACTCCCTAGATGATCACATCTGGCTCTTTGTCTTTAAAGACTAGTTGTGATGACTGCACATTTATATTGCTAACTCTTGACCTCTCCTCTGAACTCCAGACCTATATAATCATGAGCTTGCTTGAAATCTCCACATCAGTGCCCATAGATATCTCAAGTTTGCCATGTTACTGATGAAGTTGTTTATCCCACATTCCCCATCTTCAATTCACATGTTCCTCTCACTGTTCTTTACTTTAGTAAATGACAACTCCAAACTCTCAGAGCAAGAGATTTTGAGTCATTCTTTTTCTTCTCTCAGTCATAAATTAGTTTACAGCAAATCATATTACAAAAATATAGCCAGAAGATAACTATTTTCCCTTCCTTCCACTACAACTACTCTGGCCCAAGAAAACATTACCTTTAGATTAGACTATTTTAAAAGGCTTGTAACTGACAACACTATTTTCACACTTGTTTTTCTACAGCCCACTCTCTACAGCGAAATCAGAAATTCTTTACAAAATAAGGCAAATATTTTCTTTTTCAAAACTTTCAGTGGCTTCCTACTTCCAACCCAGAATAAATCCAAAGTCATCAAATAGTGTATACCAACAAGGTGTTTATGAGCTAGTCCCCTGCATCTTCTCTGATCACATCTTCCAGACACCTCATTTCCCTTACACTGCTCTAGCCACTCTCCATCCTCCAGGCTGCTGCACAAGCCTCTGACTATAAGTCTTGCCAGTGGGTCTGACTGCCTGGAGTGTGCTTTCCCTACTAGAGTCATGAATTTTCCCTTCACTACTCTTAGATCCCTACTATATATCAAGTTATCAAAGCAGTTTTCCCTGACCACACTGTTACTGTGCTACTCTGTTTTACTTTTTTTAATATAGTATTCAGCATAACTAGGCAGATATTGACTGATTTTTTTGTCTTCTCTCCTCCTTGAAATGGAAGTCTTGAGAGAGCTTAGACTTCATCATTTCTGGTTTGTTGCTATAATATATATTGCTTCTGAATATTGCCTACAATGTAGGAGGTATTCAATAAATATTTGTTGTATTAATAAATAAATTCTTCAATATTAGATATAGTGGCAGTCACTTAACATCATAAATTAAATTCCTGGAGCAGAAGTTAGAATATAAAATAAGAGTGATATGTATATAGAGATGAACAGATAGGTGACAGATGATGATGATGATGATAGACAAATAGATAGATAAATGATAGACAGATAAAGAGCCCAATCCCAAAGAAGAAAAAAATATTTTAGACTTCTTAATTACAACATACTTTTCAGATACTGTTTTAAAAAAATGTATTCCTATGCTTTGTATTTCATTTTTCTGAAAATTTAATGAGATGTATTGTTTAATCCATTATTTATACCCATTATTTAATATACATATAATATTTTCATTCCCATATGTATTACTTGTCATTGAGAAAAATTATTTTTTATCTTTACTTTTCTTTTAGTATATGTAGAATGAGGGCAATAATAGTCCTATGAGTAAACCAAGAAGACAAAAAAAGTGATTCTTCAGAAGCAGAACTATTGACTGGATGATAATTCCACCATAAAATAGATTTTTATATATTACATCAGCTGATGAAGAAAGTACAAAGGAAATTTTGTAGAATCAATGTGTAAAAGTAGAGTACTATAAAATTGCATGGTAAAGAAAATGGGAATTTTAGCTCATATCATGCTGTCTAGATAACTATGGCCAGGTAACCTAGCATAAGCTTGGTGGTCAGTTTTCAAACTTCAAAATGTATTGAAGTCCCTGGAGTTTCTATTAAAAATTCAGACCTTCAGGGCCTCCCTGGTGGCGCAGTGGGTTAAGCAACGCACTATGAAGCAAACCGCAGCCACTGCAGCACGAGTTCGAGCCCTGCTGCCAGCCAGGCGGGGGACCCA
>JAGFMF010011827.1:11156365-11203064 GCA_019455555.1 Galemys pyrenaicus
TTGATCTGCCTGTTCTGCTCCCCGCTTTCTGTGGTGAATCCTCTCACCCCCCATATCTCTGGCCTGTACCCCAGTGCTTGTATGCATAAATAAATAAATCTTAAAAAAAAAATTCAGACCTTCAGCCCCAAACCAGATAATCTGTTTCAATTATTAAAAACAGGCAAAAAATGTTATTTTTAAGAAGCAACTCAGGAGATTCTGACATAGACCAACTAAAAAACACACTTTGAAAAACGCTTGCCTAAATGAAGGAAAGCTTCATGGTATCATATACTTTTATATGACAATTACCCTTTTTGTTTGTTTTAGAAATAGACACATTTTCCCAATGCATTTTTCCCCACCTTTTTGTAATTTCAAGCTTATTCACATGATTTAACTTCTATTTCATAATTTATGAAATGATAGTCAAAGAAATGTATTTCCTCATTTTTGCCTGCATCATTTTCCTGAAATGAGGCACATGATTAATTTTTTACAGTCATATCCATTTGGAATGCATAGATAATAAGAATTTGCCTAGCACTGATTTTAAAACTTCAGGCTACATGCTACAAATCAATTATTTTTTCAAAAAATATTACTCCGTCCCAAAGAAGCTACCATAATGGAAGTTTCATAGTGTACATTTTCTTTGAGGCTGAGAAAACTACAACATTTAAAGTATAGGTATATCTTCCCTTGACAGAAACTAGAAAAACTATTAGGTCAATGTTAAACAAATGTACTACATTGCCAGAAGTTTTGATATAATTAGTTATAACTTTATAAAAGTGACATTTATTATATTAAAAATATTTTTATCATAATTAAATTCTCCTCATGGGGATTTGTAGGCTTACTAATTCCTTACCACTCACTTTGTGTCCATATCTTTTTAAAAATATTATATCATTTAGAATATAATGTACAAAAATAACTTAATACAGAAAACTCAATGAAATTAAATGTTAAAATTTAAATTAGATAACATACAACTAAAACTTCTGACAAACCATGCTTTTACTGTGGACTGAAAATAAGCTGTTTCTTTTGGATATATTCTTAACTTAATGAGTTATTTGAAAGGCTCTCAGTGGTTTTTTTAAAGATATGCCATATATATAAGTATTTTGTATGTTTCCCTAGTTCAAAAGGACGCTGTATAAATTATATCTGTAACGTTATTTAAAAAGTCACATTAATATCATGCACAAATTAATATGAAAGCAAAAAATGTAGTTATATGGTAACATACATGAATACAGTTCTCAAGTGGAAAATAATAAGATGCCCTATTTGATGTGGCTTAGAAAAGTGAACATTTTACTATTCATTTTTAGTTAGAGGTCCAATTATGACTGAGTTATTTTATGCTGGCTTTTTTTTCCCCTCATCTAAGATTGTAGGCTAATACACCTCATGAAGATTGTCTGTTGGATAGCTCTTGGTCTCTATTTTACTCTGTGAGCAACCACAGCAGAAAAGAGAGATCTTGTCTTCACAAAATCAGTCAGTAAATTCAAGGCTTTTGAGGAAGCTGATCCAGAGTAGACCAGGAGCCATCCCAGAAACAATTTGCTGATTAACTTAATTTTCACTGCAATCACACCGTCATACTGGGTTTAGAATCAACTCTGCCAGACTCAGAATAGTAAGAATGAGTCCTTTGAGAGACAAAGGAGAATAAGCAATTAATATACATAAACAACAAATGTTAATTGAATTAAAAACTACCATATCTTTAATTCATGGACTGTTAATGATAAAGTGACTTTATAGGGTAACTGTATAAGCAAGTGCAGGGTATTAATGTCTTGATGTAGGGATAATATAGTTCACACCACTCCATTTTGATCAAGACTAGAAATGCCAACTTTAGATGCCTTTAGTATTCTTCCATTTTATTTTGGAAAAAGGGCATAATTTTTACCCAAGTATAGATATTATATTAATAGAGGCCTATTATAGAAATAAAGACCAACTGTTGAAGCAAACGTGGAGAAAATGAGGGAAGGAGGAGAGGAGAAAGGGAGAATGAAAATGACAAAGAGTTCAACTTCCCTATACCCATCACTCTCATTTATTTTTATCACCATGCTACTTTGGAAATTATAAGACAGTATAAAGGTATCAAAGAACCCCTAGCATTTCTAAATCTTATTTGAAAGTCATTGTCATTGTGCCTAAATTTTGATGTCTTAAAATCATTTACCCAGTCTAGGGGAGAGTTAGATTTAATTTTTATTATCAATTTTCATTAATAATAGATTTATTATCAAGCATTCAAGGCCAATAAATTGGGCCGACCCTTCCTCATGAAGAGATGATGACTAATTTGACTTTTATTTTCTTAGTTATTGATAATATTGAGTGATAGATTTGCATTAAATTCTAATTCTAAATTTTTGTCAGCATTCAACAAGTAGGAATCAAAGAATTTTGTTTGAAGTACATTCTGTGGTTCCAAAGTATCACATTGAAAAAAAAAGAACACCACAAATCACATTGACTCAAAACTAATCTTCTTTCATGACATCAACTTTGGATTTAGACAACTAAGTAAATAATGAAATACAGACATGTGTAGAAATGAAGCCATCATTTTCTAATGGGATGAAGAATCAATCTGAATAGTTACATTTGATTAAAAAAAAACCACATTCACCCAACAACTATAACTGAAACTGAATAGTACATATTAAAATTTCCCCAGAAAGAGTTTAAGAGAGCATCACTCACACAGGTGACCAAAATGATTTAGTTTGCCTATTTATTTTTATTTTATTTACTTATTTATTTTTTACAGCAGTATCTGTATATTGTTCAGAGGTATGTGAACCACAAAACAGGCGTATATTCCATCACATACAACACCAAAACACTCATAATCCTTTATCATAGCCCAATGTGTTCCATCTCTACTCTCCACCTTCCCAATCCTACTCTTTCAGTCTCCATTTCAGAGTCATGTTTATAAGGGTTTGTTTTTTGTTTTGTCTGAACCTTTTATATTGTTGTTGCTTCTTTATATCACATAGGAGTGTCACAATATGCTATTTGTCTTTCTCCTTCTGGCTTGTTTTGCTTAGCAAATACCCTTCAGTTCTAGCCATGTTGTTCCAAATAGCAAGATTTCATTTTTTTTTATAGTTGAGTAGTATTCTGTGTGTATATATATATATTATATCTCTTTATCTGCTCATTTGTTGAAGACATATAGCTTATTTCCACCACTGAGTTAATGTAAATAGTGTTGCAGTGAACATTAGAGTGCACAATTCCCTCAACTTACCATGGTACTAATAACCATAGAATGGAATTGCTATCATATGGCAAACCAATCTTTAATATTTTGAAAAATATTCATATTGCTTTCTATAGGTGCTAGACCAGTCTACATTCCCACAAAATGTGTAAGAAGTTTGTTTCTATTTACTCCATGCACACATCAACATTTGCTGTTTCTGTTCTTTTTGATATGAGCCATTCTTACAACTGCAAAATTGTATCTCATTTTGGTTTTGATTTACATTTTACTGAATAAACCATTATGAACATTTTTTTATTTGCCTATTGGCCATCTGTATGTCCTCTTTGGAGAAATGTCAAATTAGCTTTTCCGCCCTTTTTTAATTTTTTTTGGGGGGTGGAGTTTCATGAGTTCATGGAATACCTGAAATATTAGCTCCCTGTCATATGGATAATGTGCAACTATTTTTTCCCATTCAACAGGCTGTATATTCATTTTTATGATTCTTTCACTGTACAGAAGGTTTTCCATTTGGTGTCACCTTGCTTATTTATTTTTCTTTTGTTTCCCTTGATGTTGCAGTCCAGTCACCAAAGACATCCATGAAACCAACAATTTATTTTGACCTTTCTTTTGTCTAGTTGCTCTAGGTAGGATTGCCAAACTATATTAAATAGTAGTTTTGAAAGTGGATATTCTTGTCTTGCAATTGATGTTAGATGAAAAGCTTTCAGTTTCTAAACATTGAGCATGATGTTTGCTCTACATTTGCCATACATGGCATTTATTTTGGTTAGCTCTTTCCTTTTATCCCATTTTTTAAGAATTTAATCATAGATGTTGAATCCCATTGTTTAATGAAGGATAAATCTCAACGTCCCTTCTGGTACAAAAAGATACAGTTTGGCCCCAAATTCTGAGGCCCTCTGGTGGTAGTGCCAGTCTGAGTTTATTTTCAGATTATCTTCCAGGGGTGAAACAAGGAATCTGTGCTACCACCGTGGTTCAAACTCTACTTGTCTATGGTAACAGATTGTAGACTGTTATTCAGTATATCAAAAAGTAATAAATTTGGTTCCATGATCATAGATTTATGATTATAGGTTAATTAAAAATAAATAAAAGGGGGCCTTCCTGGTGGCACATGGGTTAAAGTCTCAGTGCTGTCAAGCTATGACCAGCCACTGAGGTATTCAGTAGATCTGCCTGTTCTGTTCTCTACCCTATCCCTGATGAATCCTCTCATCCTCCATACCTCTAGCTTATATCCCAGTTCTTGTAAGCATAAATAAATAAAAATAAATACTAAAAAAAGAAAATGAAGTTGCCAATTGTGTACTTTAACTTCTTATTTTATAAATTAATCAGCTAAACTACATACAAACTAACTGACATGTTCAAAGTCATGAACAACAAAACTAGGGGAAAAAACTATCTACTATTAAGAGGACTATTCATCTTTTAATAAAATGTGGTAGAATAATATACTATGCCTATCAATAATGGTGTGTTCTTTTATGTTCTTATGATCTTCAAGCCTGGCTCAAAATATAATATGCAAACTTTATAATCCTAAGTAGAAAGATATTTAAAATGGTATGTTAAAGGTCAAGAAGATATTATCCTCCAGATTTTTGTTTACTGTGCAAACCTGCCATTTGTTCTTTGCTATTTCATTTTAATTAAATGGAAAAGTATTTAATATCACAATAACTTTTATTTTAGCATATGAAGCAAAAGGTTCTTCTCAATTTTAGAATAATTTAAAAATAATGTAAGTTTGTCATAATATAATAATGTTAGGTTACATAAGACTGTAAATCTATTATTCAAAAATTTTCAGTCTGTTACAGGAGCTATAAACTAATCATTATAAAATATGGTCAACACTAAAGTAGATTATGCGTGATTAGAAAGACGGTGGGCCTCCCTGGTGGCACAGTGGGTTAAGCAACACACTATGAAGCAAACCACAGCCACTGCAGCATGAGTTCGATCCCTACTGCAGGCCAGAGAGGGGACCCACATGGAGAGGCAGACCTTCTCCTGCCTTGCCCACTGCTGCCCTCAGCAGTGTATTTCAGTCCATCTGCCTGTTCTGCTTCCTGCTCTGTCTCTGGTGAATCTTCTCACCTCCCTGGACTCTGGCCTGTACCCCAGATCTTGTATGTATAAATAAAAATAAATCTTAAAAAAAAAAAGAAAGATGGGGACAGTTCTACAAAACCTTCAAAAATAGATTAGTGATACAAACAATTTAGAAAAGCCATTTGAGAAGAAAGACAAAGCAATACACAATAAAGGGCTAGCCTTAGATTTCCTAAATACATGCAAACAAATTTGATGGATTATCTCCTGACTTTGATATTATAACTGTGTTGGATTCAAATGATAAAAAAAACTATAATATCAAGTTTACTTTAATTAGCAAAAGGTTAAGCAAGCTCAGGTGACTTTTATTAAACCAAGTCTTAAATGAAATAAAGTGCTCTAATTAGTTGAAGTGATTATTCAGAAAGGAATACTTCATAAATTTATAGTGTGAACTAAGTATTCTTAGATTTATTCTGTATTAGAAAAGGTGAACCTATCTTAATTCAAATATCATCTGTTTACCATGTGTATATATTGACTCTTTCATAGAAGATTCCTCTCATGTAGGAGCCTCAAATATTTTGGCTCAGAATAGATGACAACTAAATTCACAATTAAAAATATTCATGTAAGGATCAATTTATTGTCAACTATAGGAAAATGGCATAAATGAACAAACTTAGTTCATTTCACAATGATTTCTCCCTCCAATGATCACTAACTTCTTACATTTTATTCTGACATTATCAGTTATTACTTATATTTATTAACTGTTTTTCTTGTTTACTCATCCTCTCTCAAACCAGATTTTACCTATATGAATTCAAGAAAGCATCATTATGTTTTAATATCTTACTAGATGTTCTTTACTATCATTAGTAATATCCAATTTACCAATGCAGCAATTTGGGAGCTAAGATATTGCCTAATAAAAACATTCGTCAACTTATTATCTTTATCCTCATTCATTCAATTATGCCACATATTTTATTTAATTAATCTTTTTAAAAATATCGTATAACCTAATAATCTTTTTTTTTCAAAACTGAGATGAACTTAGTAAAAAGTTTCCTGGAGAAATACCACCAAAGGTAACTGAAAAAAAAGATAGGAAAGAATTTTTAAATTGTTTTAGATTTAGAAAAATATATTTTCTTCTACTTTTTTTTTTAGTTTTTCATGTTCTTGTGAAAATGCTATCTCAGTGATTAAACATAAATACAATTCAGTTGGTACTATGAATTATTTTAGAAATACTTTTTAAAAAGATATACATAAACTAATCTAGCACAGACAGCAAATCAAAGTTTCGACACTTGGAAATTAGAAGTTGCAATCCTAATTACGATAGCTCACACTGCAAACATGTCAGTTTTCTCAAGCTAATTTTCTTCTATAATGAGAAGCACTGTAATTGAGTATATATGGTTATGAGAGATGAAATTGAAAACAATTGCATATTTCCTGACTTTATATTCCTAAATTATCAAACATAATTGTTTTTCTTTTACTTTTGCAGGTAATTGACTTAAAATTTTTATAGTGCTATTGGAATCTATTCTTACTTTGAAATCTTTTCTCCATATTCCACCAACTTCTTCATTTTAAAGACTTTAAAATGTGTTACTCTTTTAACCCATTAGTTAGCTGCAAGAAATATTTTTCTTTTTACATTATGAATAAACTATTAAAATATGTCATCACACTTTCTTAGGAATGGCAAAATATTTTTAACTATAAAATCAATATAAGTATTTCAGACGTGCCTATAATGAGGAAGAATCTGAAATGAAAATACAGTAACATTGATCTATTGTGTGATTTTTTTTATTATATTTGATATTGTTAAATACAGAAATGTCATGGAATTAAAGGAGTTGACAGATCATTTATCCAAACAGAACCATAAAAGAATAAAATATTATGACATGTTATAAATTCACAGAGGAACAAATTAAGTGATTTCGGTATGAAGGAAAATAGGGTAAAAGTGGAGAGATTTAAAAAGTTAACAAGCAAGTGAAAGATTAATACTGTACTGTTCAACTAATAGCAAGTAAAACCAGTAAAATATCTATCAGTTTAGATTCTGAAAAGTCCCAAATCTCAGTAGGATATTTGAACAACTGTACTGTCTGTACTTATCCCACCAGTCCAATGCATCTCCTGGGACGCTCTACCCCACACAATCACACAGGAACCCAGAATAGTTGTCACCTTATTTTTTAAAAAAATATGGATATGAGATCACTTGATTCATTGCAACACAAATAAGAACAGTATTATAGAATGAAAAATTTTATTTCAGAAATAAAACATATCTCTTCTCACAGTCCACTGGAAATAATGACCTGTTTGCAACTTACTTTGGAAAAACAGAAAAATATAATTTGCTCTATAGATCCAAAAAGAAAGGAAAACTGGATATTAGTGGGCACTTGTATTATTCCTTACATAAAAATAAAGGTGTCTCAGTTATGTTTTAGGTGATTAGTTAGCTTCCACTTTCTCAAGAATATTTAACCAGATTCAGGTACTTACTTTTAGTTTAGATTGTTTTCTTTTTAATGATACATCAATTCAGCATTTGACAAAATTCAACATCCATTTATGATAACTTATAACAAATTAAGCATTAAATGACCATATCTCAATAAAGGCCATATATGATAAGCCCTTAGCTAACATGCAATATTGAAAAGCTGAAAATTTTTCTGTGAGATTAAGAACAACACAAGGGTGGCAATTCTTTTTTTTTTTCAGGTTTATTTATTTATGCATACTAGAGCTGGGGTGTAGGCCAGAGGTATGGGGATCAGAGGATTCACCAGAGACAAAGTGGGGAGCAGAACAGACAGATCTACTGAAATACACTGCTGAGGGGAGCAGCAGGCAAGACAAGAGAGGTCTACAGCACTATGCGGGTCAGCTTCCTGGTCCTGGATTGAACTCATGCTGTAGTGGCTGCAGATAGCTTCATAGTGCTGTAACTTAACTTGCTTCCCTGAAAAACTATAAATTAGTTCTATTCAAAGATATTTTTATAGTTTTCCTTAAAAGTGGACCTCTTAAAGTTTAAATATATATATATATATTATTCTTCATTTTTGTACAATGTGTGCATTCTCCTCTCAGGTGTAATGCCCATAAAATTCCCACCAGTAATAGTCCTTGTGCTCTTCCCTCCCATTTTGATCCCTCTCCCTCTCCTGCTCTGCAGAATGTCTCTGAATTAATAGTTGCCTCTTAATTTTTTTATTTATTATAATTATTTTTTCCCAATTCCATATATGGTTCCCGTATAGTCCTCCTATAAATGAAACCATACTATATATTTTTTTCCCTTCTGGCTTATTTCGCAGAGCATAATCCCTTCCAGCTCTATCCATGTTGCTGTGAAAGGCATGAGTTTATCTTTTTGACTGCTGAGTAGTATTCCATTGTGCATATATACACTTTTTGATCCACTCATTTATTTTGGGGCATTTAACTTTTTATGATTTCTATTTAAATAAAATATTCCTAGTGAATCACATAAGTTGATATAAAGATGTACACTATAGAATAAAACCAACAGTCAAATTAAAATTATAAAAAACATGTCTGAAATTTCTTTGATTATTTTTATATATAGCTGACACCCCTTTCCCTTGAGCTATACTCATGTTACCATTCTTTAAAACTTATCTTTTTGTCAAACTGTATGAAGTTCTTCTGACCTACTAAAACTCCTTTGCCTATTCTGTTCCTGGTCTACATTGATGGCTTCATCAACTCACTAAAAGTAGAAACCTCATATACTTAAAATCATTTTAGACTGTTCTCTTTGTAAAAGATAAATTTTAAATTATTTAAAATCAGTTCTAGCTAGTAGCTTGCTCCTGCACATTCATATATTCTCTTCATTTCAACCACATAATATTATCTGAAATTATTCAGTAAGCTGTATGCTCTAAGTTCTTCACTTTGGTGGCCAAAAAATAAAGTCACATATTTACTTAAAGCCTACCAAGTTCTAGACACTGTTCAAACAATTGAGATGCACAGTCAGCAAAAAGAAAGCAAAAATAATTACCTGCTAAAGATATTAGATTATCTGGAGTTCAAGAGAGAGGTATAGGTTGGAAATGTGACTTTGGTCATCATCAACATATGAATGATACATGACTATATGGCATGAAATGAGATTGCCAACGGAGTAAGTGTAGATATAGAAAGGGCTCAACTGTTGAGAGAGACAAGAGGAAGGACCAGCAATGAGATTGACAGAATCCATGGATGAGTCACATTAGGATCAGTAGATTGCTGGGTGTGCAATTACAGAAGAATAAATTTGAAAGAAGGGGTAATAATCAAAATAAAATTAATCAAATAAAAACCTGCAATTAAAATGAATGAAATATTGATACATGTAAAAACATGGATGAATCTCAAAAACATTATTCTAAGTGAAGGGAGATATGAAAGAATATGATTATGTGTTTCTCTTTATATCAAAAACTAAGAAAAGCAAAGGAATTAATAAACAGCAAAGGAATGATTTTCTCACAATGGGAAAATCATGGAACTGGGATTGCCTAAATAGATCTGAGGCCACTTTCATAATGATTGAAATGTAGAGAGTTACTAACTATTTGGAGTTAACTGCAAACAAATGTGTTTCTTGGGATGTGAGATTTCCACTGTTAACTTATTAAATCCATTGAAATGTACCCCTACAACTACTGAAGTTTATGATACTTAAATTAATAAATAACAAGGCTATTAAAAAGTTAAAAGAATGCTAACAATACTAGATACAGTTCATAAATAGTGTACTCATTATTAAAGTAAGTATATCAATTTATGGTAAGTATTGGGAAACTTTAAAGATCCAAAAGGAAAGACCTGAAATAAAAAACTTATAAACAAACTTTTATTTTGTATTCATTCATTTTTAAGGCTAGAAAATTATGCAAGTTTACTGATTATATGTGAGGAATCACTTTTTCTCCCCATATTATTTCCACATTTTTACTGAAATTAAAGAGAGGAATTAGACCAAAAATGGATTCATTCCCAATACATTCAAACAGGGCTGAGATACCCATAGAAACACATAGCTAATAAGGGAGAAATCCTTTAGAGGTTGATAATATTTCTAGGGGATTAAGAAATTTGCAAAGCTATTTGTGAATCTCAGTCAGCCTATAGTATACCAGATATATCTCAATTTAGTTTAGAAATAACTGAGTCATTAACGGGAATAGAAATAAAACAATTTCCTTTGCCAAGACTTCTTTTAGCTAGAAAAATGGAAGAGAGAAAAGAGTCTATAATATGGAAAGATTACCAAAAAGCTACAATATAAATTGGTTAATCCCAATAACTCCTTAAAATAATATTTACAGTTATTTCCTTCTATTCTCCCCTTAACCAGTCCTCAGCAAGATTAAATCTTGGAAGAAAGAAATGAAGGGGGTGGAGCAAGCAAGGTGGTGAAGAGGAGAATTAGCTATAGAACATAAAGATGCTATATTTTCTGATGTTTTAATATTGTGCACAAATTTTCAACTACAAAAATGCTGAAATTCTAGAACATGGCATGTTATAATTTTAAAATATTTTTGAATAGTTGCTTTGTGGTTTTTATTTTTCTGTGAAGGCTAAAAGAGAAATTAGGTAGATCTGACTCTGATCATACAGAAAAGATCAAGAGAAATTTGTGTTCTTTTGATAAAGACATGATTTTCTCTTTCAAGTCATTTATCTCTTAAGGTCAAGTCAATTCCTTCCCTGAACAAATTTTTATTATTAATGGTTAAAAAGTTCTGTCTTTCCTACTTTCTTTTTTAAATTTTTTCCACTGTTACATTTTCTAGTTTCCCTTGTATGTCTCTCCCCTTCCTTCCTGAAATCATTTTAACTTTACTGTCAACTTTTATGGGAAATTGTTACTAACAGCAATATTCTGACAAAAGGCATTTATTCTCTAAGGGTATAAGTGAATGTATTTGCTCATACTTCACATCAGAAGGTGCATCGGAAAGTACAGGGTCAGAAATGAAACTAGCTCTAGGAAATTCACTGACAAAATGTAGAACCCAAAAGAACAGATCGTGAAGAATCAGATTTCAAGAAATGAAATTCTTTACATTTCTTGCCTAACATATACTCAACTATGCCTTCTTCTTTTTCTTTTACCCCATCACCAGCTCATATTTATTATGTCTCCACTCTTTTTGACATTTGATTTTTTCCTATTTATCAAATAAATATTCCTAAAAATAATAGTATGTTCTTCTCAAAATATTTTGAACAATATTTTGTTCCTAAAAGTAACTTTTGTTCTTCTCCAGACACATGCATGAGATAAAAAGTTGAGGTTTAAAAATGTCACATTTTAAAACTTATTTTTATTAAAGAAAATATTAGTTTTTATTCTCTGAAATGGAATCATGCACTTATTAATTAAACTGCACATATTGAATAGATCAGTGAGGAAAAATTTAATATTAGGAACATAGGATGAGATGTCTAAAGACTTAAATAAGTCCTCTTCTATAAACATCAATCAAATTAATAGTTGCAAAAATACTTAAATATTTCATTTTAATAAGGATGGTATGGCAAACTGCCTTTAAGACCTAGTGGTAGTTTTATTCAAAAAAGTTTTATTCAAATTTCATTAAACATATCAAGATTTCATTAAACATACCAAATTTTACTAGAGTGGTGATATAAATCTCTTCACTGTTAAAAGGAATTCAGAATAAAATATCTGTGCCTTATCATAGAAGTCGATTGAAAACTCTAATATATCAAAAACCTATCATGTCATAATATAGATATTTTATGGTATTGCTTTTGTCTGATGAAAATTCAAAGAATCACATAAATAACTAATAAATGAAATTAGAAAGGAAACTCAGAAGACCAGTGTAAAATTCAATTATTTTCTGTTCTGAAGTATTGCGTGCCTTCAGAAATAATACAAAGGTCACAGACACTAACTGAACAGCACTAACAAGTTGACTGACACAAATGTCCATAATGCAAAATAATCTTCTTATACATTCACGCAGTACAAGGATGTCTGTTTTGTGTATCTTCAGCTTTTGTCTTCTGTATACCATATTCTAGAACACAGAACCTGTTATTATCAGTTCAACTAGGAGACTGCAAGAAAACCTGGACTTCACTATTTTTTTATGTAAGCTAAAGAGAAAACAAAGGAAGCAGATCAAGAACCAGACATTAAAATAATAAAAAACTGTAGAGCTTCACATAGCTGATAAATACAAGCAACGTTTGGATAAAAAAAAAAAATGTTACAGCTGCTATGGAAGTGATGCTTAGGAGTTTTCCGATAATTTATGTTTTTCTTTAAGGTGAGGAATTCTAAAAAAAAATCTTCTCAAAAGCAAGAAGTTTAAGATTCTGGCTACTGACATGCATTGAACTGAGTCATATACCCTGGGAAAAGTTTGCAAACATTTTTTTTTTTTTTCCCAACTGAACAAATTCTTTATCCAAATGTTGCCACAATACTATTCATCAGATTTCATTCTCATCTTCATTTGAATCTAATCTATTTCCTCATCAAAATTTATTCAAAGGGAAATTACACTGTAGTTAATCTTTTCTAAGTTAAATCTAGCAGTGCCTAATTGTGTTTTATTGTGTCTCCTATTGAAAGACATTATTAAGGTGAAAAGGGATTTCATCAGAGGAAGGAAGAGTTCAGGAAAAGTGCCAGAGGAAAGAAAGTCTACACAGAGCTAGGGCATCACCTGGAAGTTTTGAATGAATGAGGAATCCCAAGATCCAATCCAGATCTTCTAAAGCAAAATTTTCACCTAACTAAGTTCCCAGATGATTCTAACTCATAGGAAATATCCATTAGCATAGCCACAAAAAAAAAAAAAAACATGGAAAGATAACCAGTACAATGAACAGTTTTTCAAACAAATGCATATATAATATAAAAATATTCTTCATGTGACTATAGATAGAAACATATATTTTAGAAGATTTATTTGTTTAGCTAGTTGTTTATTTATGCATACAAGGCTGGGATGTAGGCTAGAGGGGTAGGGGGAGGGGAGCAGATTCACCAGAGACAGAGTGGAAGCAGAACAGGAGGACTGACCTAAATACACTTCTGAGGGGAGCAGTGGACAAGAGAAGAGAGGTCTGTAGAGCCATGTGTTTACTTAGCTCCCTGGCTGGGGATCAAACTCATGCTGCAGTGGCTGCTGATAGCTTCATCGTGCTGAGATTTACCTCCTAAGGCCACAAGGGAGGCTTCAAGATAGAAATATATTAACTGGAAAGAAAATTAAGGATGTGGAAACATGAGGTTAATATGCATCTACATACAGATATGTGTATATATATGTAGGAAAATTAATATTTTCTAGATATAATTATAGTAATTATATTTTCAGTTTCTGGGAAGCCTGTGGTCTGAGAGTCCCCCATGGAAAATCTATGCTGGTGATCTGCTTTCTCCTGCCTTGGGAATAGTCTCTCTTTTTGTAGCATCTTCATGAGTAAAGTTCAGAGGTCATATGTGGGCAGGAGGGGGAGTAGTGGGTGTGCACCCATTCTGAGAAACTTGTGGTCTAGAAAACTCCTGTCAAAAATTCAATGAATATAATATATTCTGTGGCAGCTTTAAAAAGTCCACCAAGTAAACCAAGTTTGCTGTGGCTCCCGTAGTCTCCCAGTAAGTGCAGAGTCAGCTGTGTCCGTTGGGAGCGAGGGTAAAGTCTTCCTGTGTTCCCCAGAACAGTCACAGACACTCCAGAAACCACATCAAGGACAACTGTGTATCTTTCTTTACTGCTGAACTCAGACTCTGGTCACCTGGGTGTTCCTTGTTGACCTTTGATACAGGTATGCTCTTACAGGAATCATGCTCCATCCATCCCACATAGGTGGCTTAGCCTGGGGGACAGTGGGGGAAAGGTCAATAGCCCCTTCGGTGAAGTTGCACCATTCTAGACTTACTGCTTTTCAGCCTTTCCTCCTTTTCTGATAGTTTCTGGTTCTCCTTACTGAGATTCTGATCCTCAGTTTCCCAGCTCCACTGTAGATGTGCCTGTGTCCCTGGCGTGCTTAATCTTGGTATTCTAGAGGGAGGCAATGACTCAAGGATCCTATTGTCTGCCATTTCCTTCCCTTGCTCTTCCAATATTTTTTAAAGTACAGATTGATGACTTCACTTAGTATCCCTCAATTTGAGCATATGTGATGATTCCGCTGTTTCAGCATCAGGTTATACATTTTAGCAGGAATACAGAGGAGAAATGTTACATCATTTTCAGTATATTATACAGGAGACATGTAGGATTATTGGAATATAGCAACACTGGTGGTTCTCAAAATCACTATTTTCCCCTATGTCATTAATATGTAAGGGAGATATTTTACAATTGTATATACATTTTATTCATCGTTAAATTTTCACCTACTAGTTAAAGCATCAAGAGTATCCTTGCTTGAACTAGTTATTATATTGATAGTTGCCAAGGGGTAAATTTTGTATATTTGACAAGATAACTTTGTTTCAGGAAAGGTCTATTACATTTATTTCTATATATATTTATTTTCCCAGATGATACCAGTGGACAAATTTTGCAATGAATAAAAATCATTGTTACCATACATGAAATCAAGTTTCAGCAAACAATGGCTGAATTTTTCTATATTTTAAAAATTTCTTCCATATAATTATGACTATAGATAAATAACTTAGAAGCTAAATTTCATTTTTCAATTGTTGAAATTGAAAAAGCAATCTCCTTAGGAGATATTTTTTGTTTCATTCTCTAGTGTTATTGCATTTCACTTTTTTTAGTGAAGTATATATACTCCATAGTTGTAAGATAAATATTTTTACCTTATGCTTTTGGTAACAACTTTTCTACCCTTCCTTAGCATGCTTATTTCATTTTTTGCAGATTATTTTCAAAGGTGACATTTTCTTTAGCTTTCAAAGCTACCAATATTATCATATGTATTCAGAATCACTTTTTTATTTTTCCATTTAACACAATATACATGTTGTTATCAATAATACTATTAAACCTTCACATGATGGTTTCTTGCATTGATATGAAACCTGCTATAAATCAGTAAAACAATTTTCCACATATGCAGCAATTCTGGGACATAAGCAAGTTTCTTAATAGCTCTTTCCTTCTTTCCTATGACATGAAGACAAGGTTATTACTGACATGGAATTGAAAGCTGATGAAGCAAATGCAAAGCTTAAAATTGATGGAGATATCTGAAACCATTTCCAGGAATAGATCTAAATGCAACCAAGAAAATTACACACTTCCATTTTAAATTAAATTCAATATAAAAAGCAATTTTAAAAAAAAAAGTTGTTCAGGTCATTGAAAAGCAAATATTTGTGTTCATACAAATAATTAAAATATTTTACTTTAAATTATAATCATGCACTAGAAAACTTGGTATCTACTAGAATTTGTCGAATTTCCAGCCATTAGATAAATACAATATATAATAATTTATTATTATTGTCACTTTTTATTTTCTATAAATTGGTATTGTAAGTTAGTTTAACCCATTAAAATGATATAAAGACTAACCAAGTATGTCACAATAATTTGAACTAGGAAGGTCATGAACTCAAAAAACATATTCTGGAATATATATCCGTTAGTTCATTTTGAGCAGATATCTATGTGTCATACAGTAAAAGATATTTATCTAAAATTTATTTTGGCATAGATGACATTTACAAAGAAGTCATGTACACATATTCTACCACATAACTTTTTAATGTGGCAATTATTTTCTGCTTAATATCAAGTTATTTCAAATCCTGGGTACCCACTACAATACTCAGTTGATATAAATTCTAAAAAGGTAAAATTATGTCTGCTGTATTTACCACTATTTTCTACCACCCATCAAAGTGTCTTGGCACATTTTGTATTCAAGACATATTTTTAATGTTTTATCTCAATTATTTTTGTAAATGATTTAGACATTCTATATCACATATATAGCTATCATTCAATATCTATATACATCAATCCATCAGCAAATAGATATAATCACTTTTATAAATTAGGTCTTATGTCGTTCTGTTTTTTAAGGGTCATAATTCTGTGGGAAATACTTCTTTCACATCTACATGATGTTCTATTTTTATGGTCCCATCCGCCATCACTTATGTGACTGACCAAAAAGGATGTAGCCTGAAATAAAATAATAATAAATAAAACTTAATTACTTATCTATAACTATCATATTGATAACTGAATAATGTACAATTTCTTTGTTATCATCTCAACTATTTAAAACTTGGGATCTTTTTTGTATTTTAAATTATTTATATTGAGTTAACATTGGTACACAGCACAATATATCATGCATCCATATTGTTGAATTCACTTTATAAAACTTTGTTGAGGAATTTTTCACCCATGTTCATCAGGGATATTGTTCTGTAGGTCTTATTTTCTGTGATGTCCTTTCAAGCTTTTGGTATCCTAAAATGAGTTTGCATCCTATTATCCTAAAATAATGTTGGCATCCTAAAATGAGTTTGGAAGAAATCTCTCCTCAATTTTTTGGGAGACTTTGAGAAAGACAGATATTATTTTGTCTTTGAAGATTTGGTGGTTAGTGATCACTAGTGAAGCCATCTGGTCCTGGGCTTTTATTTTTGGAAGACTTCATTACTATTTCAATTTCCTTTATTGTAACTGGTCTGTTCAGTTTTTCTAGGTCTTCTTGATTCAGAAGGTGTTATATTTCTAGGAAATTATCCATTTCTTCTAGGTTATCCAAATTGTTGACAAAAAAGATGTTCATAGTGGTCTCATATGATCTGAGAACTCTTTTTTAATATCCCTTTTATTTCTTATTCTATTTATTATTTTTCTTCTTTTTTTTCCTTGGGAGTTGTGCTAGAATTTTATCTATTTTGAGGCTCTTTTTCTTCCCAGAGAGCCAGCTTTTGGTTGATTATTCTTTTGGAATTATTATTGTTTTTTATTTCTATTCAGTATACTTTATTCTCTGGTTCTTTAATATCTAGTCTGTTATTATGTTTAGTGCTTCTGAATGCTTGTGTCAATAGCTCTGCACATAAATGTATGAATTGATTTGAATCCATCTCCATTTCATTTGTTTAAATTTTCTTTGTACTCTTTCAGAGTCCTTCATTTTAATGTTTTCACTAAGGGGTAGAGTACTATACAAGTGTCATATCTCGATAGTTTATTTCTACTTCGAACACTTATTTATCTACCATACATAAGTTATTCAATTTTTATGTATTTTAGAACTTTATCTCTAAATAAGTTTATTATATTACTTGTATATAGCAAAGTGATGACAATTACTCTGTTATCTTCTAACTTTTTACTGTTTCCTTACTGGATAATTTAGCAATTATATATTATAAAAAAATTAAGTACCTTATAATGAAATGAGGGTAAAGTGTATAATTTACTTAAAAAGCAACAGGGAGAGCCTCTCTGGTGGTGCAAGGGGTTAAGTCTCAGCACTATGAATCTATCCACAGCCACTGCAGCAGGAGTTCGATCCCCAGCCAGGGAGCTAACCCATGTGGCACAGCAGTCCATTCTTGTCTTGCCCATTGCTCCCCTCAGGAGTGTATTTCAGTCAATAAGCCTGTTCTGCTCCCTACTTTTATCTGATGAATCTTGTCATCCCCTGCACATCTAACCTGTACCCCAGTTCTTGTACTCATAATATTAAAAAAAAAAAGCTACAGGGAAATAGCAACTAAAGTATGCTTTATCTCTATTTGTGATTTTAATATAATACTGTTTCAAATATTACGTGAAGTATACTCAAATTATTTGTTGTTTTTCTGAAATTCAAATTTCACTGAATTGAAAGACTAAGGAGTCTTTCAATTCCAGATTATTATAAAGACTGGAGTGAAGTTGACATGGCGTCCCAGAATACTATATTAAATATAATCTACATCTTCATAAAATGTATTTCCCCAAGTAAAAGAACAGAAATTTTGAAGGCTTGATATTTTGACTCCTGAAGCACTGAGAAAAACTTAAGAAAATATTCCTAAAGTATTTTTATCACAAATAATATCTCATAGTAAAATTTTCCAACAAATAGAATTGCTGAATTTCCTATTTACTTCAAATAGATTCCCTATATGAAAGTAATTAAATATGTTCATTTTCTCCCACTAATCTGTCTGATGTGATTAAGATTGTTTGATCAGCCTGAGAAGAACCAAGAGACTTAAGAGGAAATTTCCTATCTGCTCCCAACAATGTCTTATTAAAAAAAAAAAAATTACCCACACAAAATATTTACCACCACCACAATTATACCTCCACTGTCATTTGTCAGTATCTGTGGACATTTCAAAGTTGTTAGTTTTTTAAGACTTTATTTATTTATGCATTCAAGATCTGGGGTACAAGCCAGAGGAGGGGGATGTGGGGAAGGGAAGGTATAGGATTCACCAGAGACAGAGTGGGGAGCAGAACAATCAGATCAACCGAAATACACTGCTGAGAGGAGCAGTGAGCAAGTCAGGAAAGGTCTGCTGCGCCATGGGATCAAACTCACACAGCAGAGGCTGCAGAAGCTCCACAGAACATCACTCAGTCCCTTGCACCAACAGGGAGGCCCCATTTTCAAGGTTTTATGTGTTCTTGTAGTTCTGAGTCTTATTTATCTTTAAAGCTCATAGCATTCTATAGCATTCTACATCCCATAGCATTTTTCTCATTGTAAAATATCAGCAAACAATAATGTTATTAAATTCAAATTAAAATACTGTACTCTGACCAAAACATACAGGTGAGTTTATTCACAAGAAGTTCTCACACAATTTTGATTCAATTAAGAAAAAAAAAAAACTATAAATCACAAAATGTTACTATATGTTCCTAAACTCCAGGAAATTAAAAAATAAAAACATCTAGGTACTGGACATATGTATCTGTTATGCATTTTTATCAGAAAGAAATACAAAATGGAAAATAAAGAAATCACAATCCCTGAACAGTTCATGTTTTCATGGTCTGATTTAAAGCCAAGATTTAGAATTAATGCTGAGCTATTAAGCTATTAAACACCAATGAGTTCCTCCAACATTGAAAAAAATTAGCTTTATATGTTTATATTTAGATAAAGGTAAATCTTTGTTTTCTTCCTAGTAGGGAAGAAAAATTTTTTTTGTTAAACTAGACATTTAGTTTAAAATACAGTATTTCATACTTTTAAATGTAAGTTTATCTGTTATATTTTCATATATACTGAATAAAAAGCAAATTTTATTGCTAGAATATTAAAATAATTCTAAAAACATTATTCATATACCATGTTTGTGACAATAACAATAAATTATTTTTCACAATAATTCTAATTATTATACTGTTCATATCATGAGTTAAGAAATTCTCTTCAAAGAAGATTTATCAGTACAAAGTCTTCGTTTGAAGTGTTACACTTAGAATTTTGATGTTTTTTATTAAAGGTGAAAAACTTTTCTAGCTTCCTTTGAGCTTAAAACCAAAGAAGGACTTCATATTTGACAAGACAAACAAACCTTTTAATGTAAAGTTCAGAACTTTTATGTAAGATCCTTTAGAAGAAAAACTAAATACCAAATCTTCAGAACACATTTTTTCAAGTATTAGCAGAGGCATCCAGGGCAAAGATTACAGTGTGAATACTGACTACATTGATCACTTAATTACTCATGAATGCAAACAAGGTTGGGAACTTGGTAAGTCATCTTGAAAGCCAAGAATGGCATATTTTGTTAAATGGGAATGTATATTTAAACACTATGAATAACTACACTGGCTTTTCATACATTAAAACCTATGCATAAATCTGTGTTATTAGAAAAACAGAGAAGTTCAATATGCCCAACCTAAAAGGATTTCTGTAGCATAAGATTGTTGATGGATTCATCATCTCATTATCTATCAGGTAGGTTGAGGCAGGAAACATTATTTGTTGTCTACTGTGGTCATAACAAATTACAAATTTATCAGCTTACATTTCTATCAATCAGAACCTGACATAGGTTTTAAGTTGCAGAAATCAAGATGCTGGCAAATCTGTATTCCTTTATGGAGACCTTATGGGAGAATTTGTTTCCATCATTTGGGTCATTGATATAATTCAGTGCCCTGCAGTTGTAGGGCTGAAATCCCTCTTACTTTTTACTTGTTAGCCCTTCTCAGCTTTAGAACAGCTTATATTTCCCAGTTCACAGTTTGCTCATATTTTTCAAAGTCAGTAAAAGCAGGTTGATTCTCTCTAATATTCCAAATTTTGTCTCATTCTTCTATCTCATCTCTGCAACTGAAGTTCCTTAAATAAGGAATGACCAAGTCACCTAACAAGTATTTGAGTTGAACACAACCCAACGACCCAACAACAAGTAGGTGGATAAAGACCTGGTATATATAACAGAACAGAGTAGTACTTAGCTACTCAGTTAAGGGATTGGAAAATAATAATAAAGAATAATAATAAATAAAAAATATTAGCAGGTAACTATAAATCAGAGACATTCTCCAAGGGACGGGGCAACAGAGGGATCAAAACAGGGAAGGTAAGAGCACAAAGGCTATGGCGATTGTTCAGGGGAGAATTGGTGGTGGGAATTTTCTGGGAACTACACCTGAGGAGAAAGTGTACATTGCACAACAATGAAATAAAATATATATACACATATAGATATGTGTGTGGGAGTGTATGGTTAGTTCCTGCTATTTGCAACAACATGGATGGATTTAAAGGGTATTATGCCTTGTGAAAACAGTAAGATAGAAAAGAACAACACATGATTTCACTCATTTTGTAGTACATAAAGAAACAAAATGAATGAGCTAAATACTTTTAGATACTATAATCAAATTAGTGGTTATAAGTAAAAGAGGGAGGATAAACAAGATAAAAGGGGTCAATTGTATGGCAAGTGAAAGAATTACTGTTAGTGATGAGTACAAGATCATGCATAACAGATGTTGAGTTCCAATGATATACACCAGAAACCTACATAATGTGGTAACACAGTGTCATTTCAATAAAAATTTTAAAAAAGAATAGCTACAACATCCATATGAAGTCTCTTGAATATCATTGTATTATCCAGCTTAAAAAAAATCATGTTTCTTATCAACTACAGCTATTGCTTTAACATCTTTAGCATATATTATTAATTGGCTTCTTTCCCTATAACACTTGAATTGGCATCTAATCTTTGTTATACATAGGATTCAGACACAGCATCTTCTTTTTCAACAAGTTATAAATTTAGAGGGTCTAAGCTATGTTTTATATGTATTTTGTTTCCTTTCACAATCTCCAATTCACCACCTTACACAATGATTACCACATGCTATATAATATATATTGATTTTCTACAGTACTGAGAGGTTTGCTTTCATTCCATTTTTATTATATATTATTCTGTTTTTTTAGTATTATGAAATGTTGTTTTGGTAGTTAGTCATGATTTTTCCCTCCAGGAATGAAAATACATGTCTTTTCTTTGAAAGTAATACCTATACTGTGAGTTTGAAACTTGAGAATGTTAGACTCAATAACTCGTTTACACAAGCCTAGTGAATATAATTACCATGTCTATATTTAAAACACATAAAAAACCAAACAAAGAGTAGGAATGAAATTCAAATAACATGGTAGTATTACTATTGACATATTTCACCTGAAACTATTAAGAGAAAGGTGTGAATACAAACAGATTTAACTATACAAGCTTCCTATTACTGTGGGAATCTACTAAAAATGTTCACATCTCTTGCAAAGATTTTTTTAATGCATAACATTTCCCTTACATTTACTGCCTTCTTATTTTGAAGCAGATTTGTCTTACTTGGAAAAGTAAAATATAATTTTTTGTTGCCTCCTAGTGACTGATAATGATCAGCACTGCTGACCTGTGTCCAAACACCACTGAGAGCTGTCCACTGCTTCTGACCCTCCTGGTGCTTCTGCAACGTCTGGTCTAGCATCTGGTGCTATCTAGCCCAGCTTCACACTATTGCTAGTGACTGCTGGGTGTCACTTCAGCAGCCCCACTGGTGATCTCCAACTGTCAGTGTGCGTTAGAGCCTTGTCTACCACTTACCAGTGTGCCACCAGCTCCAGGCTTTCATCAAAGGGACAGTGCCATCTTGCACAGGAAACCTGTTCTGAACACTGCAGATACTAACTAGAGTAGAACAGCTGACCATTTGTGGTCTTAGAAGCTCCTTCTTCCCAATCCCCTCTTTGTTGTACCCTGAACCTGAGTGATGTGTTGTAATTGTGAATGCATAAGTGACAACCCACAAACCTGCCTCTCACTTTGGCTTATGGTGGCATTATACTGGGTCATCTTTCTTTCCCTGGAGGTATATCCCTTAACCTCTTTTTAAGGAAACAAATGGATCACAGGCTAATTGCTTTCATTCCTTGCCTAAGATTGTTCTACATTGTCTCTTTGCAACAGCTAATTCTAGCTTTCACGGCATGATCATCTCTAGAATATTTTGAGTAGTCTTCAGTTTGAAGATATGGGCATGTAAAGAAAATATTATAATGCCCCACATCCTATCAATATTCAAAACTATTACAATCTCTCCATTTAACTATAATAGTGGCACAGGGATAGGATAATCAGTCTAGATGCCACATTAAATATCATTCTATTTAAGAATTTTCATGATTGTTTGATAAATCTTAACCTGCTAGTAAAAATTTCTGATGTTCTGAAAACATGGAAATAACAATAGCCAGAGTGGTCATAAAGGACTTTTCAAGTCTTGATCTCTTGTTTGTTTAGATAGGCTACCTTCTCTGCCCTGAAAGTATGAAAAATATATTAACTGGCCATCATTATAAGTAAATATAGCTTTTCTAAAACCTTCACATTTCATCAAGCAATCTGTAAGGTAGAACTGGTTGCAAGCAAACTTGAATGGTGTCTAGAAAATGACTTAACATTGGTCTTTAATCCAAGTAATGGATAAATTCACAAATACATTGAGTTAAATAGAATAAAGGTAGCATGCATTTTAAATCAGAAAATTAATAGAGTTATATAAGACCTGGAATTCTATTTCAGAAGGCAAAGATATGAGGTCTGTGTCCCTAAGATGAATCGTGCCTTAAACTTCCTTCTACATTGACTGATATTTTAATCGGACGGCCCAGACAGATAAGGCAACTGAATCCCAAGCTTTTTTAAGACCTATGCTTAGCTGACATGATGGGAAGATTCAAAATCCTATCAAGAATCACTTTATTTATCCAAGATAAGAAAACAAATACAACTACACTCATCAACCAATTGAGAGCATATGTGGCTTTTGTTTTCTCTGGTTTGTTATTTATTCACAATGGGTCACCATTCAGCTATAAAAATTTTAGGAATAAGATGAAATCCTGCCATTTACAACAATAACCTTGAGTATATTACAACTTAGTAAAGTAAGTCAGATGGCAAAAGAAAATATGGCATGATTTCACTCTTACATAGTATATAAAGAAACAAAACAAACAAATGAATTAAATAGAAACAAATTTTTACATTATAAGTTCAAATTAACAGCTACAAAAAGGAGAAAAAGGAGAACAGGTAAATTGGGGTAATCAACTGTATGGTGAAGGATATTAGTTGTTTAATGGTGAACAAAACATTTAAAGGTGTTGATTTATAATGATGCATACCTGAAACCTACACAAAGTTGCAAATAAATACCCTTAAAAATAAAAGTAAATTCAATTTTAGCCATGAGTCAGGTTTAAAAAAGATAAACTATAACTTCTATGTATTACCTGAGCATGTATGTGGCTTTTCACTTTATTCTTTTTTCTTTTCTCCTTTTCTTTTTGGCTTTTTATTTCATTTTGAGCTAGAAAATTTCAGGTAGATACCAGAATCTCAAACTTTTAGAGATTTAAAGATTTAGAAATAAGGACCAATTGTATTCTCAGCAACTAAGGTTGAAGGTCAGCTTCCTTCCTTTCCACTTTATTCTGTCCATTAATTTGTTTTCCAAAGTAAAATAAACATGTTAACAGCAGGCAGCAGGGCAACACAAAAGTCAGTATACAAAGGCAGGTTAAACATAAATATTATGAAGAGTTAAATTTGAGATTCACTGAATTTGAGATAATAGAACATATATGATGATAGCTGTAATTTAGCTTAAGTATTCATTTTAGGTCATGTGATGCTTTAACTACTAACCTAAGATAGTCATTTATTGTGATTGAGAATTTACATAGTCGGTATTTTTGAACACAGAGGGCTGTTCTAGAGGCCTCTACAAATGCTTCAGACCGTCTTCCCTTCTTTTCAGTTTGTATGGTAACTTAAGTAATAAATATTATGGTTGTGTTTGCATTATTAAAATAAATCCTTTAATCAACATGTTTTAATAAAAGGATTATCAGTGTTCAAACCACTACTAGGTGCATTATTGTATATACAATGAATTATCTAACAAAAGCATTAGTCTGGGATAAATTGAAAGTCAGAAAAATACCAGAGATCTTTTCACTACAAACACTTGTCATATCATCTTTAATCATAGAAAAATAAAGACTGCAAGTGCTTTGTGCTTGTTTACTTATCATTTCTATATGTGTGATTGAATCAGCTCTGAGACTAACTTTCACTATAACCTGACAAAGAGTTGGTTTGTCAGAATCTCATCCAGTTCAGACAGTTTTTGTGACCAAATTGGTACAGACAGGCTTACAGCATCTTCTCAAAACCTCAGTATGAAACTTCAAAAAGAAATCAAGCTGAGAAAAATGGTTTTGATTACATCAGTGTCTAAGTACATTGTTGAAATTTATTTATGAAGTGAGATCCTACCAACCAAATAGTAGGTTAGAATTGCAAACTGTTCAGGAAAGCAATCAGCATAAAAATGTTATTCAACCATTTGACAAAAAGTAAGTTATAAAAGATAATTTATATTACATAAAATTTACATTTTATATAATTTTAATAAATTATATTATATAGAATATATTTATACTATAAGATCAAATTATATTTATTTTTCTTCATAACCTTATTTCTGTGTATATCAATTTGCTTTTTCATTGAATCATTATAATACTAATTACATAATATAATAATTATTGTCTTACTTTAAAAACTCCACCCAAAAAGTATGAGTAGGGTTGGGTAATAATTATATTTTGTTTGTCTTTGGGTTCTACCATTTCTTCAGTAGTATCTAATTCAAAGTCTAATTATTTAGTCACCAGTTATTTAATGAATCAAATAAATAAATATATGTACATTTATTTGCAAATATGTGTACATGTGCAAATATGTGTGTATATATATATGTAACTTGTGTAAGTGTGTAGATCGCCTTTGTGCTATTCATACCAATTTGGTTTATTTGAAGGACTCAGGAGTCTCCATAAAACTCTTTCCCCTTGCTTCATTGATAGATAATTGATGAGTAACATTATGTAAGATGTACAATGTGATGATTTAATAAATATATTGTAGATATATTGTGAAATGATTACCACAATATAGTTACTTGACACATCCATCACCTCACATAATTAAAATTTTTTGTGCATATGTTGATAACATATAAGATCTACTCTCTTACAAGTGTATAATACAGATTGTATATATAGTCATACTATACACTAGATCTGTGGAACTTAGACATTTATAACTTTCAGCTTATATGCTTCAACTAACATCTCCCTATTTCTCCTAACTCCCAAACCCTGAAAACCAGTGTTCTCTTCTTTTTCCAATCCAGAACTACCCTAATTTCTCCTTAGAACAAGTCATTTAAATTTAGTGCAAGTCTAACACCAAATCTTCACTCCAGTCTTCAAAATAAGCATAAGATTGTAAAGATCAGATTTGGATGTAATTAACCACCTATTTACACAAGGAATTTGTGTGAGTGTGTGTGTGTGTGTGTAGAGAGAGAGAGAGTGAGGGAGAGACAGAGAGAAGGAGATTATGATGGACAATTTGAAATAAAAAAAAAAATCTCACTCTTAAGGAATCTCAGTAAATCCAACATACTTTCTTGAAAGCTGTTGTATAATGTTTTTAATAATAGTTAGAAACAAATGTTTGCTTTTTATGAAATCTTACTTGGAAGCTAAACAATTTATGCCTTTATTTTAAAAAGTCTACCTTGCCAAAGGAAGTCTTTTTGCTAAAATAATTTTAGATTAATAGCATTTAATTATTGCTATAACTATGGCATAACTATAACTATTTACATGGGGTAAATAGTGATTTCTAAATTTAATGGAACAATAAGTTTATCAAAAAGGCTTCCCAAATAGTGTCTTGTTTTTATAGATGTCTTCTATTTGTAAATTCCTGTTGGTCTTGCCATTTTCCAACTACAAAAGAATGTGCAAATTACCTCTGATACTTTAGTTTCTTTATCTTTGTATAAATAATAGCATCTTTCCTACTATGTTTCATGAAAATTAAATTATTACATAAAATATTGAAAGGTGTGCCCAACACAATGTGCTTAAGAGTATTAGATATAATTGTTATTTTGAATGTAGTATGTTCTATAATGCTCTTGAACATTCTCATACATTTTGTTTTATTATTTCCTAATAGTGATTTAATGTTGAGGAGTTTTTAATGTTTTTATTAATTTCTTTATTCCAATTTTTCAAATTTATCTATCAATGTTTTATGGGCTTCAATGTTCATTTAATTAGCATACATTTTAGCATTAGTTGGTAAATTCTGTTCTGTTTCCTTTTTATCACCTCAAACTGATTAGATCAATTGTCTCTTTTTTTCTCTTAAAAAATGAGTTTCAAATTTTTTCCTGTGATGTAAATTTTAATATTGTTTGCCTCCAGACCACCTAAAAAATCCTTTAAATGATTTTTAAATCAATTAAAATTTTTAAATATATTATAATTTGCATTATTTTAGCAATTATTTCCAAAATTAAATAAGCACATCAAGTACTATTGAAGTGTACATATACTTTACATGCACTGAAAACCAAATATTCCCATATTGCCCAAAGGTCTTTAACTCTCTGGGTACTTACTCCACATTAGCACTTATAGTAGGATCTGACCTATCAGACCAAATAAATAATGTGGCCACCCATAATATATCATTCTAGGGAGGAAAAACAAGCATTGATGAAACAAGAGTGCAAAAAGCATTATTTCTCAAATAAAATAAGGTAAAAAAAAATTCCTTTTCAAGATCACAAACTATTTTGATTTAAAGGAACCACCAAAATTATATATAAATTAAGAAACTTTATAACAGATAGTACCGATTGAGATCATACAATCTATATTTCCCTAGAAAGAAAACATCAAAATGACTAATGTGATGAAACAGTTAACATACATGCAGAATCAATGAACAGACTAACCTATGCAGACGCAATCATTGCTCTTTAAATTCTATGGAACAAAAGTTTTATAATCTTCAGACATCATCAACAACCTCATCATCATCATCATCATTATGAATCATGTCTCTCTAGCAGCATTTTAAAATATTCTTCATCAGAAGAAACACACAGATGAAAGATGGAAGTATTAGCATTCTTAAATGAGCATGTGAGGAAATCACAGAGAATTTTAGAATGCTTTGGACGCTGGAATTCTATTATGCTTGGTTTCCAGCTGTGCCACCCTGGTGCCTGCTATTCACAATAAGATGCATGCACAGCAGGAGAACCAGAAAAAAGGGTTTTAATAATCAGTAATGACCCAAATTCAAAGATGTTAGGTTCTGCTAACCTTGGAAACAATCATTGTTTCCACTGGAGTTTCTGCTTATTCTCAGCTCTTAAAAACATTTGTTAGAAGACAAGTGAGCTATTAATGCCTAATTTCTAGTTGATTCGAAGGCACAAGCATTTAAAAGGAGCCCTGAGACCCTAAACTTTCTATTTGAAGCACTCCTATCCCCATATGACACACATAGTATACGGTAGCTTATGCATACAAATATAACCTTTTATGTTATTCCTCACAGTGAAAGGTGAAGCTACTAGTTTCTCTATCTGTAAACTATATTAAAACACATTTTTAATTTGATATTTCATGTTACAGATAACAAAAGGGCAATAGCACTGCAGAAATCATGGAATATAAACTAGCATTATAATGAAACCTACCAGTATTTGCTTTACAAATATATTGATGAAAAGTAGTGAAGAAAATCAATCTATTAGATGTATATATATAATATATACATGCATACACACAGAGATGGATGGATGTATATGTATGTACAAATACATATACATATTAGTATCAAATCAATTTTATAAACACTTAAACTGGAAAAAACTTACAATTTCTTGCTAACTTTTGAAATAACAATGCAAGAAGTTGAAGTTTAAAAACACTGGATGCCAGGAAGGCGATAAATGAAAAATAGAATCAAAGGGCTTAAATGCATGTAAAACTTCACTTCTGTAAAGAGGTAAGAAAAGGACTACCTAGTTTCAGTAAATCTGAAATTATGAAAGAACGTTAAGCTTATTTAATTCAAATGAACATTTATTTGACGTCTCCCTATAATATCTTATAAAATTGGTGGTAGTCTGCTTTCTATTTAAATAAGTTCTATGACAGAAATATCACTAGTGATTGTGTAACAGAAGCCTAGTAAAGATGAAGATGTTTGTTAGGCCTTTTTTTCTGTCTGAGGAATTTTATTACTATTACTATTATTTTTATTTTTATCTTTTATCTACCTGTTTGTTCTTCCATTTGTACACATGTTCTACTCACTCTCCAGCAAACCACCTGTGCCAGTATCCCATCTTCTTACTTTACCCATTATATCCTTCCTCCCCTCTATTCCCTCTAGTAACCATTACATTCTTTCACTGAGTTTAAGATTTATTGCTACTATATTTTATGTGTGTATGATTTTGGTTATTTATATTCCACATATGAGTGAAAGGCTCTTATATGTGCCCTTCACTTTTTGACTGATTTCACTTAACATAATCACCTAAAGGTCCATCCATTTTGTCCCAAATGCCACTATTTCGTATTTTTCACAGCTGTGTAAAATTCCATCAAGTATGTATTCCACAATTTCCTTATTCATTTATATATTGAAGGGCATTTGTGTTTGTTTCATGATGCTGCTGCTTTGAACATTGGCATAAATATTTTTGTATTAGAGTTTTCATATTGTTTGGATAAATACCTAATAGAGACATTAGTCGATTTTATGAAATTTCTATATTTATTTTCTTATGAAATTCCAAACTGTTTTCCATGGAGGCTGCACCAACTTGCATGCCTACTAACAGAGGACAAGAGTTCCTTTTTCCACAGGAACCTTGTCTAATATTCATTGATTTCATTATCTTTATATGGGCCATTCTCACAGGGATTCGGTGGTATCTCACTGTGGCTTTTCTTTGCATTTTCCTTATAATAAGTGATGTTGAACAATTTTTCATGTCTGTAGTCCAGTAGAATGTCTTCTTTAGAAAAGTGACTCTGCCCTGTGACCATTGTTTTGTTGCTGGATTATATAAGAACTTTGTAAATTTTGGAGATTAGCCCATTATCAGACGTGTGATGTAGAAATATCTTTTCCCTGTTCTGTGGTTGCCTTTTTGTTGTTGTTGTGTGTGTGTGTGTGTGTGTGTGTTTGGTAGTTTCTTTTGAGGTACAAAAGTGGGTTTTTTTGTTTATTTAGTATTTTTTTTCTTTTTAGTTTGATGCAGTCCTCCTGGCTTATTTTTGCTTTTGTTTCTCTTGTCGCTGGAAATAAGTCTTCAAATACATCTTTGTAGTAGATGTTCTGCAGTGTGTCCTCTATTTATTATTTGAAATAATTTCAGTTCTTATATCCAGATCTTTAATCCATTTTGAATTATTTTTTTGTGTGTAATCAACTATGGCGCTTGCATTGCTTTTTTTGCAAGTGGCTATCCATGTTTCCCAATAGCATTTAAACAAAGAGGCAATTTTTTCTTCATTGTATGGCATTTGCTTTTTGTCAAAGATTAACTGTTTATATTTGTGGGTTTATTTCTGGGATTTCTCTTCTATTCCATTGATCTGAGATTCTGTTATTGTTTCAGTACCATTCTTTTTGATTACTATTACTGTATTATATAGTGTGAATGCAGGAAATGTGATATTTCCATTTTCTTCTTTCTCTCAGAATTGCTTTAACTATCAATGGCCTTTCCTGGTAAATTTTATTGTGTTCTATTTCCTTGAAAAAAGTCACTTTTATTTTGATAACTGCATTGAGTCTGTAAATAGTTTTGGATAATATGACCATTTAATCAGATTAATACTTCCTATCCATAACCTGGGCATCTTTCCATTTTTTTTTTGAGTTTTTATTTATATCCTTTAACAGAGTTTTATAGTATTCAGTATAAAGGTCTTTTACCTCTTTTTTTAACTACCAGACATTTCATTCTTTTTGGTGTGATTATAAATGGGATTGTACTCCTTATTTCCCTTTCTTCTTATACATTGTTTGTACATAGAAATGCACCATACTTTTGTGCACTGCTTTGTATCCTGCCACTATGCTGTAAACAGCTATTATTTCTAGTAGTTTTGTAGTTGAGTCTTTGGATGCTCTCAGTATATTAACATGTCAGATGCAAATAGTGACAATTCACTTCTTTTCCAATTTAGATTCCTTGTATGTCTTATTCGAGCCTAATTACATCAGCTAGAACTTCTAATACTATGAAAGTGGTAATTCCATTAGCTTCTATTTGTTTTGGAAAACCTTTACTTCGCCTTCAAACCTGAATTACATTTTTTTTCTTCAGGATAGACTATTCTTGACTGGCATTTCTCATCTCTTAGAATTATGAACACTTCCTCCAACTTTATTGCCTGAGGAGTTTCTGGACTGAATTCTGGGGAAATCTTAATTTTGGAGCTTTGTAAGTAATTCTTTCCTTGCTTCCTGAAAGTTTTTTCTTTATCTTTGATTTTTGATAGTTTTATAATATCAGCCTACATGTGAGTCTTTTTGCATTAAAAAATGCAGGTGTTCTTCCTGCTTCCTAGACATCCATATTTGATTTATTTTTTAGGTTTGGAGAATTCTGTTATTTCTTCGAACAAGTTTTCTGCTCCCATTTCTCTTTCTTTGCCTCTGACATACCAATTATTCTTAAATTTCCTCATCTACAATAATTGAGACTGATATTTCTCATAGTTTCCTCATTTTTGCTTTGCCTTGTCTTTTTTTAAATGAGTGTTTTGTTCATTTGAGTCTTCTACCGCTAAAATTCTTCCTTCAGTTTAATCCTATTTTAAGCACTGTCTAACCTTGTCTGCATTTCATTCAGTCTCTTTTTGTGATCTTTGGTACAGAACTCTCTTTGTTTCTGGCTCTCCTTCCTAAAGTCTGTGGCTGTCTATCTGCCTTTGATTAACCTTCCAGTAGTTATTTTAGCATATTCAATATTGTTTTGAAGTATTTGTCTGATAGTCCCTCTATTTCTGTGTCCTTTATATTTGTGCCAGAACTTCGGTCCTTCTCATTTGTTTATTTTTTCTTTTTGTGTTCAGATGTTCATGGCTTCCTAGACATGTATGCCTTATTTGTTTATTGATTAATTTTGATTGTTTCTGTTGTTAGTTTACCTTGTAGGCAGAAGAAAAGCTGAGATTTTAGTACTTAATCTCAGTTTGAGGAGTGAAGTTGATTGCCTCTACCTCCTACTTTTATTCCACAGCAAACTATATCCTGTGCTTAGGTTTTCTCAGCTTCCCTCCTCGTCTCCCTGTTGCTCCTTTCTGCCACAGGTCATGATTCATGAAGCCTTAGTTGCCCTATGGGGGAAGCTAGATCTGAACTGCCAGACTCATGGTCCAGAATGATTTTCACTTGCCCAGGAGGTGACAATGATCTAGAGTGTATTAAGTGAGAATGTGCCAACTGTCATTATGGCCACCAACAACAGCTGTCACTGCCCTGTCCCTGTCTTTGCTGTTGTTTCTCCAGGGCTACAACATCTGCTTACTTTCCCAATGGATCCATGAATTATTTCACAGGACTTTCTCACTGCTATTGAACTTTTATAGAGTCAGACCCCGCTTAGCCTGGCATCTTTTTGATCTCTTCCAGGATAGGGGAGATGATGGGGCTTTTGGTGACCACACTGACAATGTAGTCCCCAGTTTTCTGGGAACTCATATATTAGCAAAGTTTCTCCAGGGAATTTAACAGTATCCTGGGTTTCCCCTGTTATGGCTTGGATGGTCAAGCCCCAGTCCAGTCATGTTCCCATTTCACTTCTCATTCCTGCCCCTCAGCAGCCAGCAACCGTAATTTGAGGTCTCTGTGGGAAAATCCTGGGACTCTATAGTAGGCACGGCTTGTCTATATCTTCCTATAAGCAAACATCATTTTGTTATAGTTGTTTTTAAGGGAGACAATGATCCTGACCTCTCTATTCCACCATGTTGTGGGTGGAATCTTGTCAGGAGGAATTAATCTGACCAACAGATGTCAGGTGCCCTTGTTTAGAGCCTGACTATAACACCCCAATCATCTTTTCAAAACCTCGAGTTTCTTTGAGAGACTGCAATTTGTTTTCAAATTTCAAAGAGATTGTGTATTTTATTCCAAAGTCTATTCTTAACCACAACAATGTTTATTCTCACATTCTGTGAGAATAAGATTATTCTCTCAATTTCTAAATTTCTGTCTTGAATCAAAGAGCAATGATCAGAAAATTTGATTGGGTATCTTATCTCTCCTCAGTGTCATGATGTTTTCCAAATCAGGCTCACACAACACCATGCATACAAAGGGCAAATGTATCTGCCTGTATGAATTTGTATATATTTGTCTGCATATGTGGGCTATTTCAGAGTAGCTATTGGACAGAAATTCAGATAACATTATCAAGGAGAGAATTTTAATAAAGCATGTCCACACTAATATTTATGAAAATTTTCAATCATTTTTCTTTGTGTTGAGAGATCAAGTTATTTTGTATCTTATGGAGGACTGAAATGTTATTGTACCTGCCAGTATTATATACAAAAAATATATAAATATTATATATTATTATTAAATATATTATTTAATATAAAATATATTTAATTATCTAAATATAATTATTTAATATAAAATATATTATAAATATCTTATCATATATTTATTAAATATTATTAATATATATAAATATTTATTTTTAAGCCATTAATACTGTGATTCTCATAACATAAATGTCCTAAATTTTTCAAGGAATACTCATATATATCCTCACCCTATACGATTCTTAGACTTTATTTCTTCTAGAGCAATCTTGTCATGAGATATTGACACACTCCATCTTGCTTTGTAGTTAGCTCTCAAAGGTGTCCACTTGAAAATACATAACTGAGTCACTTCTTATGCTCTAGCTTATAATTAAATGGATTGTTGCCCTCATTCACCACAGTTTCAGTTTATTACAGCATCATCATTTTCACCAATATGAACTATTTTTAAACAAGTAATTTTTTTCAGTTCCTAGAATTCTAAGCAGCAATTACTCATACTAAACCAGACTATATATTTTTTAATAAAATTTACTTTAAAAGGATAGCTCATGAATTACTTAAATAATTTGCATTTTCAAGCAAATTTTAAAAATTAATTTAGTATTCCACTACAATGAGAACACAAAAGAAAGTCAAGATGAAACACTTGGAAGGTATTAGTAAATATTGGAGGCCACTGAAAGCATTGAAGGTGTTCAGTGATCTTGAGATAAGCTATCTCTCTTGACAGCTTGCATTTTTTTTTCACTAGCAGTGATTCCCAAAAATTACACATGTAAATTTATCAACTCAAAATTTACACATGTAAATTTATCAACTCAGAAAATTTTTCACTAGCAGTGATTCCCAAAAATTACACATGTAAATTTATCAACTAATATTTATACTTTAATCAAATCTTACAATATCTGAAAATCCCTGGACTTTCAATTAAATTTTCAAGTTTTTCTACTGAGTAAAAAATTCCCTGCTTTATATATTGGCACAATAAACATCATTTTTTGACTTGACTGCCTTTTTTGACACAAACTGATATATTTGCCATGCTTCATGTTTTCCAAATGTTCTTGCATGAGACTTTTGTCTCAAGGCAATTCTAGAACAGACCCTAAATAATGTTTCAAACAACTTTCAACTTGTTCTTTATGTGTTCTATTTATTTCCATAGCTTCTAGCCAAGAGTTCTCTAATACTAGTTGCACAAAAGTCCTTTTTGTTTAAATGAACATAATTACTTTCTAAATGTAGCTACAAGAATTCCAATGTCACACAGTGGGTATGCTCTAATTGATATTAGAATTAGACTAATTTATAGCTTTACAATTTTTTTAAAATTACTATTTAAATTTTCCTTTTGAGATTAGTTATCTTTCACTGCTGCTTTCACTGTGGGAACCTCAGTATCAAAATCACATCTAAGACAGCTCTCAACCTTTACAAGGTTTTCTAAAATGCTTCTCTGTTCTTTCATTTGCTTTTCTCCCATACTGTGTGTTTTAAAATGAGGTGGTAGGCTTATGACAGTGTCATCTGATATAAGGCATACAGCATAGTTTTATGAATTCAAGTGTTTGTTTATTGTTGGGATATCATATAACAGAGTTAATACTTTTGTCTCTGCACTTTGCTCCCAGCAGTGCTGGGAGAAAAAAGTAGATAAGAAGGGGAAGCTGTCTTATGAACTGTCCATGGTTCACATGTGCAATAAGAGGCCATGGAGAACTCTGGGAAATGTAGAAACAGGGAAAAAAGAAAAATGTAAGATAACTGCCACACTGAAGGCCCACCCTAACCTGATGTCTCAGCAGATGTCACTGGCAGAGACAACTCCCCAGTCATGAAAGAGCCTACAAAAAACAGGTTCTGAAAGAGAGCCTCAAAATCTTCTTCCCATACAAATGTTATTTCCTGTTTCTCCCTCTGCTCCCTTGCAGGGTAATTCTCTAAATGCACTATTTCTGTTCTCCACTCTGTCTCTGGTAGATATTTTTACCCCCTGTGCCTCTTGGTCAACACCTCAATATTAGACCACCATAATTATCTTTAAATGAATAGGCAGGATATAACATGTAAGAGTTTTCAGATTACTTTTTATCTCTATTGACTTGGAAATACATGGAAATTTTTGTGTTAGAAGATGACTCACATAATCATTTTACCCTGAAACATAGGATAGATTCTTTGCAGTTAAAAATAATGTCTTTACATTTTCAGATGTGCCTGCCTAGCTTTGGGGGAGAAAGTTGATTGTACTTGCATTTTCTAGAAACAAGGACTGGAGTTAGAAAAGCAAATGTTTTCTCAAGGACCAGCTCCCAGAAGATATGGCTGGACTAGTAACCGAAGATTCTGAGTCAATTTCAGGGACAAGGAGAGAGATATTTAAAGTTAGTCAGGAGAATTCAGGAAAGCTGGATCACACAAAGACAGCCTTTCCTAGGTGTAGGCCTCAGTCTACAGGACTGTGGTTTGTCTTGGGAATCAACCATGCTGTGGTCCAGGTTGTCATGCACTTATAGACATGCCTTTTCTGACTATTTGTTAAGAAATTTTCAAACTTATTTGTTTTGTTTGTTTCAAATTTCATTATTTGTTTTTATGACATTCTTGAATTGGCATTTAACAAAGTTAAATATCTCTTAATGGATTAGCTAATAGAGGAATCAGAGAAACAAGTGAAAAAAAAGCAAAACAATTTATTGCTAGTGTTGATGACTTGCAATTTTAGTCTCCAGAGGTCCCAAGATGAGCCTTTCTTTTAGGAGTACAGCTGACTAATACACAGAAGGCAAAATGGGAAGAAAAAGGAACATATCCAAATGAAATAAGATCCTAAATAAAAAACTAACACAAAGACATAATCAAACTACCCCATGAATAATTCAAATTAAAGGTTATAAAAATATGGTCACTGAACTCATAAGAATGGACTAACTAAAAAATGTAAGAAAGATCCAAAGAATTACAAAATTAAATTAAAGAATACAGTGATAGAACTCAAGTATACAATAGAAAGAGAAAATAGGGTCTCCCTGGTGGTGCAAGGGTTAAAGTCTCAGCGTTATTAAACTACCTATCATCAGCCAATGTGCATGAGTTCAATTTTCAGCCAGGGAGCTGACCCACATGACACAGCAGACCTCTCCTGTCTGGTCCACTGCTCCAACAGCAAAGTATTTGGCGGATCTGCCTGTTCAGCTTCCCTCCATATCTCTGGTGAATCCTTTCACACCCTCACGCCTCTGGCATATATTCCAGTTCTTGTGTGAATTAATAAATAAAAATAAATCCCTATTTAAAAAAAAAGAAAGATAAAATAGCACTATAGGGGCCTCTCTGGTTGCGCAAGGGGTTAAGGACACCACTATGAAGCAACAACAGCCACTGCAGCAAGAGTTTGATCCCCAGCCAAGAGGGGACACGTATGGCTCAGCAGATATCTCCTGTCTCACTCACTGCTCCCCTCAGCAGTGTCTTTCTGGCAATCCTCCTGTTCTGCTCCCTACTGTCTCTGGTGAATCCTCTCACACCCACACCTCTGGTCTGTACCCCAGTTCTTATATGTATAAATAAATAAATCTTTTTTAAAAATAGCACTATAACAGAGGAGTTACATGTGAACTGGAAGAAAAGAACAATAGAATTTATCCAGACAGAACAGCAAAATTCAAAAGAATTTTTTAAAACAAGGACATCTAAAAGGAACTCTGGGATAACATCAAAAGAAATAGTATTCAAATCATTCACATTGCAGAAAAGAAGAGAGAAAATACAAGAAAACTTACTTGAGGAAATAACAGTCAAAAACTTCCTTAATCTAGAAAGGAAACAGACATTCAAATATAGGAAAACCAGAGAATTACAAGTGAGAGGAAGCCAAAGAGAGCACACTAAGACACATTATAATTAAAGTGACAAAAGTTAAAGAGATGGCCTTAAAAGCAGCAAGAGAAAAGCAGCTTGTCACATACAAAGGAAATACCTTAGGAAGGCCAGCAAATTTTCAACAGAAACTTTAGAGACCAGACAAGATAGGACAATAACAATACTGAAATCACTGAAAGGAAAAAAAAAATCCAAACGAGTATTTTTTTTTTTCCCCAGCAAAGTTAAAACTCAGATAAAAGGTGATATTAAATGTCTCTCAAATGTGGTGCCCTCCTTGGCGGTGCAAGGGGTTAAGTCTCAGCAAAAATTCAGCTATCAGCAGCCATTGCAGCATAAGTTCGATCCCCAGCCAGGGAGGTGACATACATGGCACAGCAGATCTCTCCTGTCTCACCTGCTGCTCCCCTAAGCAGTGTGTTTCAGTCAACCTGTCTATTCTGCTACCCACTCTGTCTCTGCTGAATCCTCTCACCCTTCCACACCTGTGGCCTACATCCCAGTTTTTGATGCATAAATAAATAAATCTTTTTTTAAAAAAATTCCCAAATTAGCATAGATCTCATCAACACTAAACCATCAAACCAAGTTAAACCAAGTTAAAGAGATTTCTTTAAGGTGAAAATCAATGGCACTAAGAACAAGGAAGTAAATGAAAGAAACAAATGTCACTGGAAAAGGTAATTTTACAGTAAAAGTAGTGAATAACTTAGAAAGCAAACATGAAAATTAAAAGATAAAAGTAGTAATGTTACTAAAGTTATAATTAGTCACGTGATACATATAAAGTAAAAGTGTAAAATGAGATACCGTTTCCTAAAATTGTTGTTATAGGACACAAAGTCAAAAGCTTAAGAAGGAAAAAAATAGACATCAGAATCAGTATTCTGGAACAGAGCAATATAAATGGCCAAGACTTTGAGGGAGAGAGGAGCAGTGAACATGTCATCAATCACATCTCTTTTAGAACAACTCAGTTTGTACATTAAATGGAATGCAATAGGAGCGTCTGTTGTTGCTAAGAAAATTTTTGAGATATAGACAGAGGCTTTAAAGGTTGACTACCCCACATTTAAATCATATTTTAAACCAACCATAATGTAACTCTGTACTAAGAATTAGTTTCTCATGTATAATTTCATATTCCATTAAAAATAAAATATATAATCACTCTCTGAATAACCAATTAATATCATCATATCACTAGTTTTTCAAAATGTTAATGGAACTGAACATATCAAGGAAATTCTGCTATCTTTATGTAACAAAACATGTAGGCTTACATAATATATAATATACAATGATTATATGTTCATTATAATTCTTTATGAAATTTTTTGAAAGATCTTTTTCTTTAATAGCATGAACAAAAAAAGAATGATACTATTCAAAATGATTGCTAGACATGTTTTAAGGCAGCAGAAAAATATAAATTGAAAACAATAGGATGACATAATATGTGTCTGAGATGTGCAGTGAGGCCAAATATATGATTGCCAGAGTGAACTAACAATTTTGTTCTGGATGAAATCAATGCACTTTCCTCACTTGTAAATATGTATCACAGCTTGGTAAACAAATGACATTAGCTTCCCTATATGGGAAGGTCATATATTGTGATATGCTAAAACTTCAATACTCTCATCTGCCTACCACTTTCTACTCGTGACATTTCCACCTCTCTATCACTTCTCTTCCCTCCCTGCCATACTCTCTCAGTATGACAAATGAAAAGTTCAATCATAAATAAAATACAATGACATTTAGAATCTATCATTAGTCCAGTACTTGTACACTGGCAAAAAAACTCTTCCCAACCTTCATTAATCTTAATCATTTCATCTAAAAGACCAAATAGAAGGATAAACCGATAATTCTGCACTGATCAAACTTTTATTTGTGTGTATATGTATACAAATAAGTATATATGAAAAGTTAAATTACTTATTTAAGCTTTTCTCAGCTTTTGTTTGGGCCTGTGTTGCTATTTAATTTCTTTTTAGTACAGCTTTCTTGCATCCCATCAGTTTTGGTAACTCGTTTTCATTTTCACGTATCTCCAGACACTTTTCATTTCTACTTTTAAGTCCTCATTAACTCACTAATCACTCAATAATCGCATTCCATGTATTTGAGCTTTTTCCAGATTTATTTTTGTTCTTGATTTCTTGTTTGATATGACTGTGATAAAAAAATACCTAATATAATTTCAATCTTCTTGAACTACTGACACTTTTTTTATGACTCTATATGAGGTCTTTCTAAAGAAGACCCTCTTACACCTGTTCTGAGTTCTGGCACAGTAACATAACTCTGAAATTACTGTATTTGTGGCTCTCCCATACTTCTCTCAATACTAAGGGTCTTTTGGCCACCACTCTTAATAATGCAGTTATATGGGTATCAGGCATTCTCTAGTGATAAGTTGGTTGATATGAGGTATAATAGATATTAAGCTGTTTTATGGATGTACTTAGACATATATTTTCCTGAGTGGCTTATTTTGTCCTGTTTCAAAAGTATAGCCTCTTTGTATGCAGTTTTGTCTTGCATTTTGTATTGAATTTTTTGTTCTATTACATTTTGTTTTACTAACTGTATTTCTGTTTCTAATGACAGCTGAAGGTAAACCCTAAAATGTTCATGCATTATCTACTCATCCCCATTGTACAGTAAAAGTGTAAAATGAGATACCGTTTCCTAAAATTGTTGTTATAGGACACAAAGTCAAAAGCTTAAGAAGGAAAAAAATAGACATCAGAATCAGTATTCTGGAACAGAGCAATGTAAATGGCCAAGAATTTGAGGGCCAGAATTTGATGCTTGAATCAATGGGAAATATGACTGAGTTTCAATTATTAGATAATAACTGGTAGTGTATGTACTATGAATAGATCTTTGCAAATCAGAATAAATATAAAATTAATGAAATATAGGCAAAAGAAACTGAAACTTTGCAAACAACATTTGAATCACATTAATGTTGGAAATTAAGTATCCTCTTCTATCTCATCTATACCAGTTTATCAGTCCAAGATAGCAAGAGGTATAGTTACAAAAGCAGTAACAACCAAATAAGAGTTCATTGGTAGGATCTTGATGAATTTCATCAGGCAAGATACCAGAATGAAGAAATCTACTACTCTCACATAAATCTGTACTCTTAGATAACAAAACAGTTCTTGGTGACTTGATAGGATTTCTGTTCCTTGAAATGCTAACTTCAACACATATCCTTGTGAAAAAAACATGGTAAGACTACTGAATATCTACATATTCTCGGTGAAAGTAAGCCCTAAGTCAAAAGTTTTATGAAGATATGACAAACAAGATTTAAAAATCTGACATTTTTCAGGACTAAGGCACACAAACCTTATCTTACCTTTCCTTTTAGATGCTGTACTGAAATCCCTAGCTAACAGTAAGACAAGAAACAGAAATAATAAAAGGTATACAGATTGGAATGGAAAAAAGAAAACTGTTTTTGTTCAGAATTGATATGATTGTTTATTTAGAAAATTCAAAAGAATCATTCAAAAAAACCACTGGAACTAATAAATAATTGCAGCAAGTTTTCAGGATACAGGGTAATATACAAAGGTCAATTCTTTCACTATAGACATACAATGTATAAGTAGAATTTGAAATTATAAACACAAAGCATTTAACACTCACCAAAATGAAATGTAGCATCTGTAAGACTAACAAGATGTGTACAAGAAATATGGGAACTGGGCTCCCCTGGTGGCACAAGGGGTTAAGTTGCAGCACTATTAAGCTATCCATAGCCACTGCAGCATGAATTCAATCCCCAGCCAGGAAGGTGACACACATGGTGCAGCAGACTCTCCTGTTTTGCCTGCTGTTCCCTTCAACAGTGTATTTCAGTCAATCTGCCTGGTCTGCTCCCCTCACTGTCTCTGGTGAATGTTCTCACCCTCCCACACTTCTGATCTACATCCAAGCTCTTGGATTCATAAATAAATAATTCTTTTTTTAAAAAATAAGAAATATATGCAAACTATAAAGTTCTATTGAAAGAAATTATAAAATTAAATAAATGGAGACATATTGCATATTTATAGATTGGAAAACTCAATGTTGTCTCATCTTGACCTATACATTTGATGAAAATCACAATCAAAAGCACAGCCTAGGGGCCTCCCTGGTGGGGCAGTGGGTTAAGCAACGCACTATGGAGCAAACTGCAGCCACTGCAGCATAAGTTCGATCTCTGACTCCGGCCAGGGAAGGAACCCACATGGTACAGCAGACCTCCCCTGCTGTGCCCAACTGCTACCCTCAGCAGTGTACTTCCATTGATCTGCCTGTTCTGCTCCCTGCTCTCTGTAGTGAATCCTCTCACCTTCCCACACCTCTGGCCTGTACCCCAGTGCTTGTATGCATAAATAAAAAAAAAATCACAGCCTATTATTTTATGAATATCACAACCAAACTAATTCTAATGTACCCTGGTGGAAATACTCAGGGTAATCAGCATATATATTGAAGAATACAATCATAGGACTGACACTGCCTGATTTCAAGACTTATCATAATGGCAAAAGGATAAATTTGATCAGTGAAACAGAGAGTTTAGAAATAGAAATACATAAATACAATCAACAGATCTTTCACAAAGGAACAAAGGCAATGAAATGAAAAAAATAGTATTTTTAATGTCAGAAGCTGACACTTGTCAACTATACAAAACATTGTTTATCTACAATAAAACAAATAACTAGATGTAGACTTTGCATCCTTCAAGAAGATTAATCAAAATGTTCTTTGAAGTGCTAAACTCAAAACATATCCTTGTGGAAAAAAAAATAAGACTGCCGAATATCTACATATTCACTGTGATAATAAGCCATAAGTCAAAAGTTTTATGAAGAAATGACAAGATTTAGAAAATTTGACATTTTTCAGGACTAAGGCACACAAACCTTATCTTCCCTTTCCTTTTAGATATTGTACTATAATCCCTAGCTAACAATAAGACAAGAAAATGGATAGCTCTAAATCTCCTAGAATGTAGCACAGGAGAATATTTAAGTCTTAGATTTGATGATAGCTTTGTAGATATGACATTAAATATCTAAAAAGACACTAGTATGAAAGAAATAATTGTTAAACTGCACTTCATTAAAATTTAAAATTTCTGTTCCATGACAGATACTGTCAAGAGAATCAGAAGACAAGCCATAGGCTGTGAGAATACATTTGAAAAACATTTCTGATAATGGACTGTCGGCCAAAACATACAAAGAAAACATTCAAAAATAACAATAAAAAATTAAAAGTGATTTTAAAATGATCAAAAGTTCTAAACAAATGTCACTAAAGAAGATGTACAGATGACAAGTAAATACATGAACAGCAACATCATATAATATCAGGGAATGGCAAGTTAGATGATTCAGAAACTTCTATGCAAATATTAAATGGTCAAAATCCAAAACACCAATTACACCAAATCATGGCAAGAATACAGAGCAATAATTCATTCTTGACAGGAATATAAAATGGCACAGGTCTTTGAAAGATTTGGCCAGTTTCTGAGAAAATTAAACATATTTTTACCATATGACTCACAAATAACTCCACTTGATATTTACCCAAAGGAGTTCTAAAGTTAAGTCCATACAGGCATATTTATACCACAGGCATATTTATAGTTTATTCATAATTGTCCAAACCTGGAAGCAACCACGATGTCCTTCAGTGGATGAATAAATTCCGTACAATGGAATAGTATCCTACACATAAACAAAATAGGCTATCAAATAATGAAAATATAGGAAGGGACTTAAGTGTACATTACAAAGTGAAGAGAGCCAATCTGAAAATCTGTATACTAAAAAGATTCCAAATACAGGATACTATGGAAAAGATAAAGCTCTGAAAATAGTAAAAACGTCAGTGGTTGCCAGGGGGAAGGGGAGAAGAAGGATTTGCACAGAGGATGTTTGGAGCAGTGAAACTGCTCTGTATTAAACTATAATGATGAATGCATGTCATTATATATTTGTTCAATGTCAAGGATGAACCTTAATGTAAACTACAGACTTTGATTTGTCAACATAGACTTGTCAATTAGCAAAGTACCACACAGGTGGGGAGTATTGATAATAGAGGAGGATAAGCATGTGGTAGAAGGGAGGGCATATACAGAAAATGTCTGTACCTTCTGCTCAGTTTTGTTGTGAACCTAATACTGCTTAAAAAAATAAAGCCTATTTAAAAAAAACTCACTTAAAAAGCACATGGTAAGTAAAAAATTTCAACTGAAAGAAAATTTCAAATTTCATTTAAATGTGACTATATAGAATTTTAGTTGCAGTAAATGCAAGAAATGATCATAAGGGTTTATTTTATGACTACTAGAAAATTCATTTAAGCCTCTGTTTATTTTTTCTTACCCAACATCAATGTATGATGTTCCACATCAGAAATTTATTTTTAAATATATTATAACTTCAGCTTCTTAAAAATATTGGTGTGTTCACAATCCTGATAAGACCTTTTTTGAACCAACCACTAATCACAGTCCAAGCTAATAATCACAATAATTCTATTACTCTGTCAGAATCTTAATATTTTATAATTTCATGTCCCTAGTTCACTAGCTTAATAGGGAAAAGAAGAATGTTGAAAAATTTGCAGTTTTATTAACTTGGCATTCCTTACTTTTCATTAGATCATATCAGCAAGTCCAAATTAGAAGTGACATCCTTATTATAAAATGAGAAATAACACCATTATTGCTTACTATTACAATTCTGAACATTAAAAGAAAGGTCACTTTTATCTTATCCCCATTCAAAACTATTAATATGTTATGGTTCTATCTAGTTTTAAAGTTACTTATTTCTCATGCTTCCAAAGTATCTATAATTATATAAAAATATAGCTATCCTCGGGTTACAAGAAAGTTTTGTGAATATAGAAAAATTGTGATGGCCTTCATTCTTGCATTGTTTTTCAATTAAATATCTTGGACATTAAGCCATTACCATAAAAACAAAGCTCATAATTTATTTTTATCTTTTGATGTGCAAGATCATTACTACTAACATATGAGGTTAAAACAGAAACATCTAAAGCCATGTGACATTTTAGTTTTCTGGCTCTGTATAATAGCCACTGGAGAGGTGTCCATATATCACAATCACAGCCATCATCAGTAATATGCCTCAGGTGGGGGTGATGAACCAGGTGAATCTACAAAGTGAAACCCAGAGGGAAGGCTGTAGTCATTATTTTTTTTTTTTATGGTTTCTATTTGATGTTTAGATTGAGTTTGCATCCAGGTTACTAGCCTGTGGCACCAAAGGGAGGTTGGTGTTTGTGCCAGAAACTGGGAAAACACACACACATCACAGAAAAATGTTAATTTAAATTTTACAGAGGGAGCAATAAATCACTGAATTCACCAGTGACATGGGTTGAAGGGAGTTTGTACAAGACAGTGTTGAGATAGGTTTAAAGTAGCTTTTCACTAAGAATTTAGTGTCTCTTAACTCTTTATTAGAAATCCTAAACAACACATGAAGATTCTACCTCGATATACCACTTGGAACCACTGACCACAAGCTTTGGAGACTGAAGCATTGTTAGTAGACAATTACTGTTATCTATGCCCCTTATATTTTACTTCCTCCTTTTTTTCCAGGAAAGAACATTTTGTATTTCCACATTTATTGAGGTATTATTGGTATGTAATACTGTGTTATTTTAAGGTGAACAATATAAAGATTTGATGTAAGTATATATAGCAAAGTGATTAGTACATGTTTCATTGTTGTGTAATTCCAATTTTTTTTCTTGTAATGAGAACTTTTAAGATTTACTCTTAGCATCTTTCAGATATACAGCACTGCACAATACAATCTCTATGCTTTACATTGCAGTTAGAAAACTTTAACTTACAACTGGAAATTCATACCTTTTGATCATCTTCACTCATTTCCTTCAAACTCCAACTACTGCCTTTGGCAATAATCAATCTGAACCAATCTGTCCTCGATTTCTATAAGCTCAGGTTTATTTCTTATTAAGATCTTACCTATAAGTGTTATCATACAGTATTTGTCTATTTCTGCATGAATTATTTCACTGAATATAATACCTTCAAGGTACAACTTTTTGATGTAAATGGCAGGATTTCCTTCTTTTTACAGTTAAATAATATTACACTGTATGTAGATAGATGATAGATAATATACAATATACATCTCAGATGCATATGTGATACATATAGCAATATCACATATTTTTGCTATAGATATACAAAATAAATGTGAGCTATATATGTATATCCTCTCATCTATTGGTTGAAACATTGTTTCCATGTCTTTCCTATAGGAAATAATCCTTCTGTGACCATAGCAATAAGATTTCTCTTTCAAATGGTGACTTAATCTCCTTCATGTATATATGTGTGTATGTGTATATATATGAATATGTGTGTATGTGTGTATATATGCAAAAGTAGAAACAGTAGATGATATGATAGTTCTCTTTTCAATTATTTGAAGAAACTCCAGCTTATTCTATTTCCATACCAATTTACATCCCCATCAACAGTATATAAGTGTTAATGTTTCTCCACATCCTCACCAACTCTTGGTATCTCTTGTATTTCTAGTGATTTCCATTTTAGATTTGTGAGATGATAATTGATTGCAATTTAATTTACATTTTCCTGATGATTGTAGATGTTGAACACTTTTTAAGTACTTTTATACATGCATATGTCCTCTTTGGGAAAATATTGCTCAATTGATTTGTCCATTTAAAAAAATGTATTTTTTTTTGCTATTGAGTTGTATGTGTTATTTAACTTAAATATTAATCCCTTAGCAGATACATGATTTGAAAATATTTTTCCCATTCTACAGGTTGCTTTTAGTTTTGTTGATGTTTTTCTTTGTTATCTAGGGGTTTGCTAATATGATGTAGTTCCACTTAGTTATATTAAATATATGTAAAAAAAGCAAGCAAGTGTATATTTGATATTTTTTAAATATTAAATTAAAAAGGTGACAACTATCTAAAAGAAAACAATAGTATAAAAGTATTTTAATTCTAAAAGATGTTGCTAATTCACTCAAATAATAAAATAATTGTCTGTATCTTGGTTTTACATATATATGTATTATTTATACTTTTGAACACTAAACTAATTAAAATTTTAAAAATTATAACATCTTTCAATTAGGGGCTGAAAAATTCCAAGTAATAAGCTGTAGTTCTAATCAAACAGAGGAATTAGATCTCAAGTATAAATGAATTCACAAGGGCCTCCCTGGTGATGCAGTGGGTTAAGCAACGCACTATGAAGCAAACAGCAGCCACCGCAGCACGAGTTCGATCCCTGCTGCCGGCCAGAGAGGGGACCCACATGGTGCAGCA
>JAGFMF010011827.1:11205814-11220724 GCA_019455555.1 Galemys pyrenaicus
CTGAGGTGATGGTGAACTGGTGAGATGGTGATGGGGAATACATGGGGATTACAATTAATGGCAAGTATATGTAAATTTTAAAATATTTTAATAAAAAAAGATATTTCAGTCATTTTTTTTTTTTTAGTTTACCAAACACCCTCGAAGCCTCAGAAAACTGCAAATGTTTCTAAGGCTAGAAAAAAGCTTCAATGGAGGGAGGTTGATCTAATCTTTTCCTAGAGAAAACATGTTTTTCCCAAAAGCAGAGCAAGTCCTAGCAAATATACAAAAAAAAAAAAAATAAAATTACCAGCTTACTACATTTTAGTACATTTAGATGGTTTTGAATATTCACCATCAAATAAATTGAATAAAAATTTGTGTTGTCACACAAGTGATCTTAGCTTTTATTATGGTGAACATATGCACATACACAACAAACAACATCAGCAGGTTAGAGTGCATTGCTCATAAATCTATTTCCAGTATCAAAACCTATCTCTGTAATACTCTGGAGGTATAGCATTTATAAGCTTCAGCATTTAATGTTTTTGCACACAAAATAGGGAGAAACGTGTATATAATAAAAAGGAAAGAAAAAATATCAGGAATGCCTTCTCCTTGACATATTCTGACATGCCTTTCAAACAGGGAGAAGGGACCTGATAGGAACCCTTGTACCAGGGTTGTCCTCAGAAAAAGGGGAGGTTCCCTAATCCACCCAAGGCAAGGTGGAACTGAGCAGGGATGAAAAGAAGCTGGAGAGGAGACTGGAGAAGGGAGAAAACAGAATGGCAAGCCAGAAGGAGACATGGAGGAGGCACATGGAGCAGAGAGACATGTGAAGAAACTGTGCTTGCTTCTTGGCCCTGTACTGATTGTAACAGATGTGGATGAGAGACCCCTGGGGAGGATAACAATGGCAGCTTATATCTTGATTTTGCTCTTTTCTTCCCAGTCTGGCTGCTTCTGACCCATTTCTATGGGTCCCCCTGAAGGTGCTTTAGACTTGAAGAAGGTATCCAGTTCTTGCTTTGGGCCAGCTTTCTTTGGCTGGACATTTACCCACAAGATTTGGAAACTTTAGTCTTTGTCTTTCTGTATTGCACAATAACTGTATTAAAGTTCCTCTCCATTAAAGGTCTTATATGTTTTGTCTTGACGTGGTAGATGGCAGAACTTATGTAGAGCAAGTAGATGAGGGTTCTGGGGTGTCCCTCTCCCTGTCCTGTAATACCGTAATAATAAGAATACAGTCCCCACTATTTTCGTGAAAGATTACTGTCAGAGTAAAATGAAACTCTCGGCAGTTTGATGGTTAACTTATTCTCCAGCACAACGTATATTTAAGATTCTAGTAGACATATTGAAAAGTTAGTTAAACTACCAATGTCAAATTTGTTATTAAAAGAGGCTAATTTGGGACTCAGACATTTTTCTAAAACTGTACTCCAAGGAGAACAAATTGATTCCCAAAACAACAAAATTATTTTCTGCACTTATTTTCACATAACTTTGCAGGCCATGTTCATGGATGAAATACATTGTTTATTTTAATATATTCATTCAAATATATTGTTTAAATTTCTCTGCCTAGTAAAGATACTAAGCCAAGTTAATATACAAATAGTACTTGCACTAAAAATAAAAGAACCAGCTGTTATTATGGTTAAATATGTTTGTCAGAAAACATGAAATTTGATTTGAACAGAAGTTCAAAATCATAAAAACCACTTTAATAATATGAAGTATATATTATCAATTCTCAGTCTACTGGGTTTTACTGTTATGTTTCTCCTCTGCATTTTGATGACAGTTACTTCATGAATATTCATTAATATTTTTTGCAGAATCTTATTTGCCTTCTAAGGTACCTGACAGTAAAATAGAAAGTCCAAGTCCAATCCCTTATTAGCCAGCTTCAAATTTAGCAAGCTTGTTCTAATATGTACTAATTTTGAATAATGCAGTTCTCTGTTATGATGACACCAAGATCTGAAATGAAGTATGATTTCGTTGGTTTATCAAAAATTTACAATCTCCTACCATGAAACACATTTTAAAGCTATGAGTTAAAGACACCAAAAATGAACAATGCATTTTCATGTGTCATTCTTATTTCCTCAGTTACATTAATGAACTGGTGATAGTGGCTAACATGTGACTAGATGACAGCAATAGAACTATGCTACTATATGTTTCAGAGGATTCATAATGTGGGGTAGGAGCCATCTATCTATGGAGGAGATATTTGAGTTGGGTTTTTGTATATAGGTAGGAGCTCACCAGATAAAGACAATCATAGATAGTAAGAGGTATAATAAAAATTTTAAAATCCTAAGAAAATTTTTAAGAATTCAAGGATTGCAAGAAGTTATATAGATATGGCCAGAATTTGTAAGGGAGTGAGGTGATGAGAAAAAAAAGCAATGGTGATATTATGGAGGACCCTGAAGGGAGGTGATAAAAGCACGTCACCTAGGAATTTGATGATAATGAGATAAACATTTTAAAATAAGTCAATTCAGACTTCAGAGTGCTTAAAATAGAACAGAGATGTTCAAAGAGAGCAGTTAAGAAATTGTTTCTAGAAATTTTGTGTAACATGATGAGGGGCTAAACTGACATAGTGACTGGTACCAAAGGGGACAACAGATAGTAGACATCAACCCAAACTAATTCTACCTTCTTAATGAACCAAGCATTCCCCAAAATTATAGATGAATAACCCTATGTGAAATAGGGAAAAAATAACTCCTGAAAATTCAAACTGTGACTACAATATTAAATGTTTCTTTTTCCCATGACATTAGTACAAATCCCTAATATAAACTAGCCAAAGAGATAAATATATGTGCTAATTCTAGCAATTATCTGGAAAAGATCAGTCACTTAGCTCTATGTTTCCCTACCAGTCTTCTCACAATTAAGACCAAATTCTTATGAAATCCACAGGTGAATAAAATGAAATAAACTAAATTTCTATTTTCATTCAAGTTTTTAATTGGTAATTGGTTTATTTGAAAGTAGCTCATGTTTATAAGTAAGATTTCTACATATTCTATATAAGTAGTAGCTAGTTTCAATCAGAATTATTAAAATACCCCTCTTGAGTTATAATATCATTTTGTTTAAATCACATTAACCCTTCATGTGGATTTGTTAATAAGGAAGGAAAGATTGCTTTTTAGAAATAAAAAATTACTGAATTTGCAGGTCATATGAACTTTTCATCTATTCTCCATTATAAAGAAATAATTTAAATAAACTACATAGTAATGGAAACTGCCAGTCAGTTAAGGTAGTTTAACCACCAGGTTACAGAAATTCAAAATCCACCAACCAAAGCTAAATATCAGTTTAATGGAATTCTAACTGTCTCACACTATAATTGGGGTTGCGTAAGAGCTATTTATTGAGAAATGAAAAATGAAAGTCTTGTGAGTTGAGTTAAACATGATTCAAAATATGCATTTCAGAAATGGAAAAAGTGTCCCATTGTGTCAACACTATGACATACGGTCTAGATATACACAATAGTCCATATGTTAAGGGAACTACTCTGTTGAACAGCAGTATGAACACACTATTCTATTTACAAAATTATTGTATTTTTTAAAAAATGATGTCACTCATGAATGTTCCTCTTTTAAGATTTGCTTATACTGGCATAGCTTTTGAAGAGCTAATATTCAGTGATGTTTTAAATATTTCATTATCTCTTTAAAGAAAATGCATTGATATTCAAATGAGCAAAAGGTTTTTTTCTATCTCACTACTACCATCCTCTCAGAATTTTTTCTGTCAGTGTTTTATATTTTGAGACCCATAACTGAATATTTTTTAAAAAATATATTGAGGCTTGTCTTCAAAAAAATGATATTAGGAAAACAAGACTGCCACATGCAACAGAATAAAATCAGACCACTATCTCATACCTTACACAAAAATGACAACAGCATGGATAAAAGGATTGATTATAAGACCTGAAATTTTAAAGTACATAGAAGAAAACATAGGCAAAACACTCCATGACATAAACTTCAGAGATAGCTTCGTGGGTTCATCCCTAGCAGCAAGGAAAACCAGACACTATAAATAACCAGGATTGCATCAAACTAAAAAGATTTCTGATTAGAAAAGGGACCATAACTAAAGCAAAGAGATACACTATGGAATGGAAGAAAAATATTTTCATACCATACATCTGATAAGGGACTTATTTCCAAGACCTACACAACCACAACAATAAGAAAATTAATAACCCAATCAAAAAATGGGCAGAGGAGCTAAGTAAGTAGACACTTCTCCAAAGAAATAACACAGATGGCCAAAGGGTACATGAAAAAATGTTCATCATCAACTATCATAAAAGAACTACAAATCAAAACCACAATGAAATACACTCTCACAGCCATATCAAAATGGCCCATATAAAAATGACCAGAAACAAGTGTTGACAAGGGTGTGGGAATACACTATTGGTGGGAAGAGACTTGCCCAGCCCTTACGGAAAACACTGTGGAGGTTTCTTAAAAGACAAAAAATGCATCTGCCATACAACTCAGCAATTCTATCCCTAAGTATCTACCCACAAAATACAAAAACATTAATTCAGAAGGAAACCTGAATATATATATGTCACAGCAGCACCATTTACAATAGCCAAGATATGGAAACAACCTAGGTGCCTAAAAACAGATCAGTAGATTGAAAAGATGTTCTTGTGGCAATAAAAATGGGGTGGAAAGGGATGATGCTAAGGGAAAAAGTCAGGAGAAAGATAAATATCTGATGGTGTCACTAATATGAAGCCTATAGAAGTCAAATTAAGAGTCAAAGAGAAACAAACTTTAAAACTAACCCTTGAAAGCAGATTAAAGATCTGAAGCATGGAGAGGTGGGAAGGAGGAGGAGAAGAATAAAGAACAAAGTGGATTATGGGAAACTTGGTGACTGGTAACCTATAGTGTTGATATCTGATGAGGAGGATCAAATTAAAAGAATAAGTTAATTTTAAAAAATGTGAGGCTTAGGGAACGACTATGTTTTAATCCTTCGTATTTGAATTTGAATGTGTATCCCTGTGAGTTCACAGTAACACCTCTCTCAAGGAGACTGATTTATAAATGAGCAATCTAAAAGCCTGACAGGATATCTTTTAGTCTCATTATTATGTACTACTATACTATTCTGCAATCACACAAGTTTAAATTTTTGCCCAGACTTGTTTGTAATTTTCTAATAGAATCCTAATTTCTAGCATTTCCCATACACATATTTAAACTTTTTTTTACTTGATTTAACTGATCTTAGAATCTAAGAACTAACAGCAGACAACCAGACTATATGTATACATAAAAATCAAGATTTTTGAATTCTTTTGTAGGACACAATGATTGGAAATCCATTTTTCCTTTTGTACCAAGGGAGAAATTTAAGAATCAGAGGATAAGACATATACATGGTAAAGTGGGTTCAACCATTCCATATCTGCTCTGACAGAAGTATTTTCATCTAATGTAGAGGCCCTTTTGACAAGAATCTGAGAAGGAATCAAAATTTTCTTATACAGTAATACCAGAATGATTTTTTTAACAAGTTATACAATAGAGAGAAGTTTTTCTAAATAATATATTTTATGTACAACTTTACTAGCTTTACCCTGGAAAAGATAAGAAGAAAAAAGAACATGTTTCAACCTAGAACATTTTTGCTCTAAAGAAGGAAAATCATCCAGTGACATGGTGTACATTTTAAAATAGAATTGGAACAATTGCCATATTTCTATCTAACTTTTTTGGAGTCAGAGAATTCCTTAACTATATTCCCAGACATGAAATTCCTCCATTAATATCAAGCTAAAGTCTGACACTTTAAGATTCTCAAGACATAAAAATCAGAGAAACCTTTCTGAGAGTGAGAAGGAGGAGAGTTATTGAGTTAGGAAGGTGATAGAGAAAGCCTGCAGGAGAAGGGCCGATTGAACTAAGGGCATAGAGAGAGTCATCAGAATTAAATTACAGAACATATTCTGAGACTGCCCATTGTTTATCAGTTTGTCAGTTAGTCTCAGTTCAGTTCTGCAATACCTTAGGTTGCTTCCTTGACTGTGAGGCAGAAAAAAGTTAATATCCACTGAGGCTGACCATGCTGTCAGGCAGCAGAAGGCACAGTTATGCTTCCTATTCTAGCTCCCATATTCTATTGACCTGGTAGGTTACAAATAAGAGACTCTCTGAAACAAGTGGGCAAGTGAACTGCCCATCAGGAGGCATGTCCCCAAACATGACAGGTCACAAGAGCAATTTTTCTTACCTTTTCTAATAAAGTACACACATTATGAAAAACCTGGCCATGGATCAGGAAAAAATAGATGTCATTCCTCTCAGATTACCCATATCTTGCTTGGAAAACTGAAACATTAACTTTTATCTTTAGCATCCTTCCTCATCTCTTTGTGAAGCAATTGTTTGAATGGAGAAATATGAACTTGATTCCTTCCAAAGGCTAATAATTTTTTTTCTGATACTGCATGCAATCTATGGTATCAAATGAGTCTTTAATTTTCCCAACACTGCACTAGACTTTATACAGAAAAACAAAGGAGAGGAAAGTATAAGATTCTGCTGTCATTTACAATGGCAGAAAGCAAAACATATAAGGTATAATAGAGGCTATGGCAAAATACATATAACTAAATGTTAAATTCTTTGATGAGAAATCAGAAATAGAAGAGAACCAAAGTTTCAATAATTTGAAAAGACTTTGCACAGAAGAAAGTCTTGCAGAAAACCTCAAAGAAAATATGATGAAAACTGCAAGTCCCTTCTTTCACTCCACCCTAAATGAGAGGGATTTAGGGTTGGCCTGACATTTACCATGTTTTCATTCAAAATAAAATCCTTATATGAACAAGCCAGAAACATGTGGCCTCAAGTGAAAATTCCTCCCTACAAATCTCTACATGAACTCTTACACAGCTCTAGAGAATATACTTTCTTTTTCTTTTAAGTAGAATATTCAAGATTTCCTTCCTTCTGATTCAAAGCAAAGCTGAATTTCAAATTCTCTCATCATTAACATGGTGAAAAGAATTTTCACCATTGTGCTCAGAAGCTGACATTCATTAAGTTTTACCTTATTTCCTGTGCTTTCCACTTCAGTCTTTTTTTTCTTTTCTTTTTTTTTCAAAATAGTTCTAACAAATGGGCATTACTACCCCATTCTACTGATAATGAAATTGAGACTGCAAGAGGTTAAAGAATCCTAGATAAAATCAAAATTGTTTTCTCTCACATTCCATATCTCATCCTTATCTCATTAATTAACATATACAATGGAAATCTGAGGTGGGGCAAGTCTAACAATTGCCCTTTGTACCTGAGAAAAGGAAAGGCCAGAAGCCCTTAGAAAATTTTTCATGAGGACTACTTCTTATATCAAACTCCCCCCAAGATCTAACCACTGATTGACCCAGGTCATATACTCATACACTCCCAGCACCTAATGGCAGCAAAATAGACAATAGGATCATCCTCCCTTTTAAGATAGATGAAGTTATGTATTCCAGGAAGCACTATTCATAAGTGTGCTATTTAAAAAGGCACTTTATGTTCAAATTAATATAGGAAATACTTTTCAAAACTAAAAGCATTTTAATGAAAAAATATGATTCTTTGATAAGTATGCTACGATACTGTAAAAGACAAAAGCTGCATGCAGTATTTCTCAAATGCATTTTGTTCTAAAATTATGTTGTGGGGTGAGCAATGAAAGATGTCTTATGTCTATTAGTAGCTGGGGAAAACAGTAATATTTGATGAAAACAATATTATTCTGAGAGCAGGATTCAAGATTTTGATGTCCATTCTGGAGATGACAGAAAGATATGATCCCACAAGAGAGTTCATAAAATGAAGTGAGAAAAAATCCAGTGAGGTTGATCATAGAGTACTAAATTGGGTAAAATTTAAAATCTGGAATCTGGAAATGATTGGCAACATCAATAACTAATGTATTTGAAATGAGAGTTTTCAGCTCTACGGTATCCAAGGCAGAAGCTACAATTATTAACATTGTTGGACAAGTTGAATAAAATACTAAGTTCAGCTGTAAATTTTGGTCATGGCAAAGAGTTTAAGAAAGACCAGAGATTTTAACAAAAACTGACATGAAAGAAGTAAGTGTGATCTTATCAAGACAAGGAGTTCCTTCAAGGTCCTTCAAATTTCCTCAGCTGAAACCAGACAGCAGACTTTTTACAGACCTCCTGTTTTGACCCATTATGGTAGAAAATATTGCCATGAATCCTTTGAGTGTGACAGGACTGGGCCTAGCTAAATTCAACCCTCTCCTAAAGGACTCAAGAAGTAGGTGCTACTCATTGTGGTCCTGGTGGAAACTATGACATTCCTGATTATCATGAAACTCCTAATTACCTAGATTGTGAGAGACAATCTATTACCTAATCTGATTCCACTCCTTTCACTGGTTCTTATGCAAGGAGAAGTGGCTACAAGTCAGTGGTAGGGGCATCTTTCACATTTCTAATTTCTGATTATAAGTTCAATATAATAGATGCTAACGTCCCAGAAAAGAAACTTATTATTAAGTAACTGACAAGTTGACATTAAACTTTTATATTGTCTTTAAATTCAGAGAAAGTAAAAGTGTAAAAACCTAATTTAAAAAGTTTAATTAATTTTTCCAATTTTTTAAATTTATGTTAACCAAAAAATAGTTCATTTAAATTTACTTCTTCTCTTTGATTATTTACTTGAAGCATTCTCAGCTATATATGTACTTGAAGAAAAAAAACTTACTTTTCCAATCACATTCATATACAGGAGAGCCTCAAAGTTCAACATGTCCATGAAAGTTCATTAGGAATACAAAATGATATAACAGTATAATAATCAGTGAAAAGAGTAATACTACCTGAGATTCTAGACAGTTAACTTTTCACAAAATTAATTGCAGACTAATATGATATTATCTGTTTTCCTATAAATTTCAAGTCTTCCACATATATTTAACACGCTGACAAACTAAATAGACAATGTTATTGTTTTATGGAGCACCAGGAAGCACAGAGAGATGTGTAACCTCAGGTATAAACTGAGTCAGAAGCAACCAAATGTATTTTTCTATCTCAGTCATTGATCAAAAAGATAAAAGGTGGCAGAGTCCGGCTAGCTGTTCACCACTTTCCCTTTTCCTTTCCCTCTAGGGTACACAATGGAATACTTTTCTAGCCTCCTCTACTCTGAGTGCAGCCAAGAGACAAAGCCTCAGAAAATGGAATGTGGGTAGAAATGATGCACACCGCTTTCAGGACCTACCAACAAAATCTGTTCATGAACTCTCCCATTCACAGTTCTCATCAACTAGATTAATGGACAAGGAGAGCAGGTCCTAGAACACAAAAGACACATAGACAAAAGAAGTATGGCACTTCAAGTCTTTGAAATTTGAGGGCTTATCATTACTTCATAATTTTTCATAAGTAATCTTACTCTAACAATTCAGAAAAATATTTGACTTCTTGATCAAAATGAATGCTTCAAGCCATAGCTGCTGATAAATAATTCAAGTTCATTCCTATCTTACCTCATTTTGACACAATTTTTAGATTGAAGGGGACCATTACTGCACTGATGTTAGTCTTTCATAGATCAAGTAACAATACAGGATTCTAGAAATCACTTTGAAAGCCTATAGCGTTACACAACAAAGTTATATGTTACTGTCTAATTTTTAATTCTGAGAATTCTGAGAACTTTTAAATTAAGAAGCAAGAACTTTTTCTATTCTGGATTATCTCAATGATGTTTTCTTTTTTTTAAATATACTTTAGAGCAGCCTGTTTTATTTTCAAAATGTGATTTTTTTTTAATTTATAAAGGAAAGCCAGTTGATATCCCAATGCCAAAAAATGCATAGTATTCAAAGAAGGAAAATTAAAATTGTTTCCCAAAATGATAGGATTCAATTATACTTATATTTTGATGAAGTATGACTTCATGATGCACAGGCATATTTTATAAGCTTTTTAAAATTTTATTTATTTATGCATACAAGAGCTGGGGTGTAGACCAGAGGTGCTAGAGGTGAGGGGATTCACCAGAGACAGAGTGGGGAAGAGAACAGGCAGATCCACTGAAATACACCACTGAGGGGAGCAGTGGGTGAGAGAGTAGGTCTGCTGTGCCATTTGGGTCACCTCCCTGACCTGTAATCCAACTCCTATTGCAGTGGCTATGGATAGCCTCATAATACTACGACTTAACCTTTTGCTCCATGAGGGAGGTCCCCATATTTTATGCTTCTTTGAAAATGTTTGTCTCTGGCTTTATATTGTTTGTTATAATCAAGACAGTGGTGCTTTACTTCAAAATTATAAAGTCTAAATTAAATTTAGTAAAACTTATTTGTGATGTCATTTTTATAGAACTCAGATATTAACATGAGCCATTGCAAGAGCTGAAAAGGACCTGTTCAAAAGCTTGCTACAGAGTTTTAAAATAAAGGTTGCCATTATCTTCTGCTGGGACTGTGCAAAATCATTTGCTATTGCAAGTCTAGATAGTCCTGATTGTTGTTTGAGGGACCCTAAGAATCACTTGAGAAATAGTAACTAGTTGCTTAGGAGCAATTACCAGTCTGACATGAAAAAGCAAATTTGAAAAACAAACTCATTTGTGACATATTTCCAACCCTACTCTGACGTGCAGACCCTTCAAGTATATTTTTTTTTCCAAATCCACAAAATTATTCTTAATCTTTGAAAAAAGCAGAAATATCTGTCCCATGGAAACAAATACATACAGAAAAGAGTTTAACAGGTAAAGTAGGGGTATAATTTGCTCAAGAAAAACTGACTGAGCCACAAGGACTTTTCAAAATAGTCTGTGTCTAATTGACAGGTCTTAAATTTTATCCAGTCATGACAAAAATCAAACTTTTTCATGTTGTAAACTGCTATATTCTATTTGAATATATTGTCATTTATATTTTCAAAAATGATTATAACTCCTTTACAAAGCAAATGCTTTGTAAAGAAAAACATGAAAACTACAAGACAGAATGAGGCAGCGTAAGGAGGGGACGGAACGCAGAAATGAAGAACAATACTCTGTTTACACTGGTGATGTGTTAGAAATAAAGGGAGCAACTAAAGGAGCTGACTGAGGATTGCAAGCCAGAAATGGATAAAGATTTGGGGCAAGCAGGAATTACTAAGAATGGAATCTCCTGGTCTGGAAGTTAGGCTCAAATGACTTCGGATGTTTCTGCCACTGCCAGGCAAAGTCACACATGTTGTGCTCTGCATAAAGGCAGCTGCTGCGGTGTGGTGAATGCAATTTCACCTGCATTCCTTTTCCTGGGAAAACATTCTGGCACAAGCGTACATCCAGGGAGTTAATTCGGAAGTTGTATCTCTGACACTTGTGTGCACATACATACACACACACACTTTTATGCTGCCAGCTATACTTGTGTGAGGACCCATCTAGTCTCCATGGAGAAACACAATATTTACTACTTTTTGGAAAGGTTCCTTGAGATGGGTGGAGTCCTTAAAACTCATGTCCCGGGAGTTCTCTCTAATATGTGTAATGTTACTGTGTGGCAATTTAAAAAGCAAATCTGTCACCAAGTAGAGTTTCTGGTTCCTGCTTCATCATCACAAACCACTGATCCTCAGTCTTCTCATCAACAACACAAATTCTGTATTCCACTAAGCATTAACTCCACCTAGCCTCCATTTTTCAGGTACCTGGTTTCTCTATTCTATCTGCTTTCTTTCCATGAATTTGTCTAATCTAGATATTTCATATAACAGTTGTCCTTTTGTGTCTGGCTAATTTTGTGCCAAATGTTTTGGAAGCTTATCTATAATGTGGCAGACACCAGCTCTTCATTTTAATGGCTGAAAAAAAATTAACTACACATATTTAACACATTGTTAAACTATATCTTTGACTATTGTGAATAAAGCTGCAATAATCATTGGCATGCTGTAACTGAGTTCCTATTTTCAATTATTTTGGATATATTTCTGGATCATATGGTGATCCCTTTGGAGGTAGGGTACTGATTGTGTTTCCAGGATGTCACTAAGTTCTAGAATCCAACATTCTTTCTACTTAATCAGGTTCAAATATGCTCTGTGTGCTTTACATTACTTTTTAAAAATTTGTTTCTCAGTTTGTCATCAATACACACATATTCTGCCACAGACATTTTCCACAGTGCTTCCTTTTTCATTTATTTATTATTAATTTATTATGCATTTTATTATTCAATGAAGCATATACAAGTATGCATATCATTTAATTTGACAGTTTTCACCCATCCCGCAAACTGGCTGGCAAGTTTAAGATATATTTTTTTCTTTAACTCTAACCATTCCTAAACCAAAACTTCCTTTTATTACCTACAACAAATTATATCTACTCACATAAGCTAACAAGGAGCGTTTTGGCACCTGATCTGAGGTATCTCTTCACCAAAGTAAAATGTATTTTACCACTCCTTAAAGGAAGAAGACTCTTATCAATCTCACTTTATAATATTTTACTTTCATTTTTTATATTGTTTTCAAGTAGTTGGAAACTATTGTCACCTACTTATTAGTAAATGCAAGCACATGACAAAAAAATATCAAAAGAACAAAACAGAAAAGACAGAGTCAGAAGACAGAGTCTATTTCTATTCTCTGTCTACTCATTTCTACTGACATGGTTTACTAAGTACTTAAGTTTAAAATCTTTATATAACATACAGTAATTTTCCAATAGCCAATTAAGTTCCTGTGTATATGCTAAAACCAAATCAATCCAAATTTCACCCATAGCACCTCGATGCCTAAAAATTCACACCTGGACATATCTCATCATCCTGAACTTGAAATATTAAAATCACTTTGATTCCCAACTGATAACATCATGGAACATACCATTGGAGAATAATTGGAAAGCAGGAAGGACACAAAATAGCAGAGTAAATTCAGATGCCAAATGCTAAGTCCCTCTCAACCACCTAAAACTGAGGTAATCTGGTATCTGTTATGGAATAACCGTTTTCAGGGTTGTTTTTTTTTTTTTTTTGGCTCTGTTTCATCTTAAAAGACATCTTAATGAAAATAAAATGATTAATGAGCAATCATATAAGAACTCTGCTAGGATTAATGAGTGGAAACCCCTATCACCAACTCCATCTAAAAAGGCACTGATCATCAGTTGTCATCTTAATAGCATTTTAATGCCAGCTCCAGATTCATTACATTTTTATGGAAATTTAAATCATGAACAAGTATGGAAGACCTCCAATAATGAGCATGGAAACACAAAGAGATTTTAATTAACATCTAAAGAATCAGAAATGTGTCATGGAATATTGGGGGCTTCATGAACTGTTTCAGGGGCCTTTTAATGACATCCCTTTAATTACAGCTACCATATTTATATGTGTATGCATTGAGGTTTGTATTTGTGGGTTTGTTTTTTTTTTAATTAAGATTAAGGGCAGGATTTTTTTTTCCATTAAGAACACTTTGTTATGATGTATCCTAACAAGTTTTATTCATCAGTGCACTTTGCAAAGATAGGAAATTTCTACTCATGCCTTTACTCCAGCAACGCACAAAGTAAAATGTTTTCCCATTACAGATTCCTCTTATTGTGATAGAAGCATGAAACTTCTCAATTTTGGATTATGAAAGTCAAGAATAAGGCAAATTATGGTGATCCTACTTCCCATATCACAACAGAAGGTACACCAGATAACTTCAGAATTTGGTCTCCATGTTACATGACTGTCATTTGGAACACACACCAACTTTCCATTCCTGAACAAGATATTGGCACTTTGAGACTGTGGAAGTCATGAAGCCCTCATTGTCTTGTTAACCAGAAATGTCAGGAAAGCAGATCTTGCTTGTTGGCAGCTGTAAAGCAGAGTGAACCTGCAATAGATACCATCTGCTTCACAGATGACAGAATCTGGGTAATAACTCAGTCATATTTTGATGACAATAATACTGTTTTCCCTTTTTTAGGATATATGTGGTAGACATAGTTATTTGTGTGTGTTTATATAGAGATACATACTTGACAGACATATAGATATACCCTGCCAGTTTTAAAACTATATTAACCTTCAGATAATTGTAAATGTAAAAACTGTTAGATTAACTTTAAAAACTAAAAAACAATATTTCTAGTATCTTAGCCCTTATCAGGCATCTGAGCCTTATGCCATGTTAAGTAATTTTTTGGCATCAATAGAGTGGCCAGTTGTCTTCTTTTTGATGGATAACTATCAGATTCAAGGACACAAACTTCATCTCTTCCACTATTTCCAGCAACAACATCAAGGCTCCATCTCACATTCCAGCCAAACAAACCTCTTTTCCGTCATTACCTATCATTTATTCTTATATATTTACATGTCTCTACTTACTGATAAATATAATAAAATATATACAGGATAGAGGGATCAATACTATGTCTTCAATAATGATCAAGCCAGAAATGGCTGCTATCTTCACTGAGTATTCAATCTAAATGAAAAGTTTTTCCACTTTGCACATCATATACTTATTTTTGGAATATCTCCCTGATTTCTGTCCTTTATGAATTACTTTTACTAATAACTATAGATAACTATAGAAACAGCTCAGATAGAGACCTTATTTGAAATCTTCCAAGAAATACTTAAGTATTTCTCTTTGATATCATTATTTCTCATATATTACTGTATAATAACATAGATTCACGTAAGCATGGAAAGGTGATGGTTTTATAGATTCATAACAGGGACGGGTTACCAGTAACACCAACACAAGAACACAGGGTTAGAAATTTCATCCCCACCCCTGCCCTCCAGGTTGGAGAAAGAGATCAGTGACTCATTTCAACA
>JAGFMF010011827.1:11234169-11247381 GCA_019455555.1 Galemys pyrenaicus
TAAATTAAAATTTTAGAACATTTGTTAGCTAAAAAAGCTGCTTTCCCTAAGGTCGTCTAGCTTATATATTTTCTGCTAGTATTTGTATTAACAATTGACCAATCTCCCTATTTATTTCATGAAACAGTTTAATAATTGGTTTGTGTTTTAGAATGTGTTCACTATCATTGATTATTCTGTGATAATAAATGTTTTCATCATCCAGTTGGCGCATAAAATATCACCAACAAAGACTTATTGCTTTCCAAACTACAGAATTCTCAACTATACTTCGAAGTAGATATTTGTGTTTCTTGTGCTTTCCAGAAAAGGGAAATTTGGATATGTTCTGCCTGTCAAGACACCCAGCTGCTCCTACTTGTCTTTACAGACTTGAGTGTAGGTGATGAGGTCAACAGGTTTATATTAGACTTTTATTTAAAGTGGAAACAAGGAGACAAGAGTCATCTAGCCTTCTCTGGTTTTTTAACTCCATATTCCCAACTCGCAAATCCTGACTTGTACAGATGTATTCATTTTCAACTCATTAAAGATATTCAAAATGAAATAATGCCTTATTTTTTCCCTTCTACCCAGGCAATAAGCTTATTCATCTTGGTGGGATTTATAGGAGAATTTGAAATATTTTCAAGGTAAAATGTTTTTGGATTGTGTGTGGATATCATTAAAAATTATTTCTACTTTTAGGAAAGTCTTTAGAATGGTCTTATTTTTAACACTGCAATCTGAGCATGCAACCCTTTCATCTTTCCACATTTTTAAAAAGAGGCAAAACATGTCTTATTCTTATTTTTATTTTGTTTCAGTCTCTGTTTTGTACTCATCCCAGCACTAAACGTTTACTTGTCATTTGGAGACTGCTCTAACACATCTTAGGTCAGCATATGCTTTTTAAAGGTAGTCCTTGCAAAATACTGTTTGGATTTCAAAAGTTGAGTTTTTTTAAAGAAAACAGTTTTATGGCTCTTGAGACCCAGGAAAAAGCAGTATTATTTACCCATGGCTTGTGACCATTTCACTCTTTAAGGGGACAGTGCCAGGTCAGTTTATTTTAAACAATTATCAGAGTATATGTCAGAGCTTGTACCAGTGACTGGGGGTACAAAAAGGAGCAAGAGAGTTCTGAAAATCCACTGTGTGATTCTGATCTTGGAATAGCTTATCTCAGTACCATGTGATACAGGCTCTTTAAGAGGACTGTGCAGTGTGAGACGGTAGGGGGCAAAGAAGCTAAGCCAGCTTCCCTTCCTAAGCCTCTGTGTTTCCTAAACCTGCCTGGTCCTGGAGCACAAAATAATACAAATAGTACGGAGTTCAGATTGTCTAAAGATCAAAAATTCGAAGGCAGTTGGATGATTGGTGCCAGATCCATACTACAAGTTTGTAGATTTTGCTCCAGAAAAGCCTCCGAGGCACATAGACTACAGGATGCACTTGCTGCTTTCCCAAGGATCAAGGACAGTACCAATCCCATTAATTAACTCAAGATGTCGGCCAGGCGGGTGATATGCTTGAAATCCAGTAATATAGAGTTTGTGCCTTTACCCCTTGTAGGGGTTCAGGGTGGGTTTCTTGAATCTGTTAGGACCAAACTATGTGACCTCTCTGATATATCCTGAGTCAAGCACTGTGTGAGAGTAAACTCCATCTTCTGCATGTTTTATTTTAGTGGAATTATTTTGGCACAAATTGCTCCTGTTTGGGTGGCATGAATAGGAGGAACATTTAAAAGCATAGTCCTGTCCACATAGGCTTTTTCAGTTTAGTTTCCCACTTTAAAGTCTTTTAGTGTTTCTTTAACGTTCTTAATGCCATCCTCCAATATATTTTCTCACTTATCCTCCTGTGTCTGAACACACCCTTGTCTAAATTTCCATTACACATCAGACTGTACCTGTTTCTGGTAGTAAATCTATCAAATTAGGTATGTCATACTATGGACTGTGATTGCATCGTTGTATTAGGATGGCTTGTGATTGTATCACTAGAATATGATTATTTGTTTGTACGTCTGTTTCTTTACCCTCCCCTCTATTAATCCACAGCCCTAAATATCAGAAAAGTTCCTGGTAAGTTATATTATAATGTTATACATATAGGTTAGTCTCTAAAAAATGTGGTCCAGCTCACATATATTTTTTATATTGGGATACTTCTGATGCTTTTTAGGGAAAAAGTATGAAGTAATTTTGAACTATATTTAACTATTCTTTGTATTGTTCTCTTTTATTTTTCTACATGCCGTGTAATGACAATTTGATAGTGCCTCCTCTCCAATCAATTGCCAATGGAATTCCTATGGCCCTTGGTCAGAATGCAATGGCTGCACCAAGACTCAGGTGGGATTGTGTCAAAACTTTGTGTTTATTATTTTTACACAGAAACAGCTAGTATGGACAAAAAAGCATTGACTTTTTAATGTTATTTCTTAGGTTTTTGAAAATGTAATGAGTAATTTTAAAGGGGAAAAGGTATGACTCATTTAATAATTAATGTTGGGATGAAGTAGTTTCTGTATTCTTATTTTTCTCATGCAACTTTTCTAAATTTTACATGTGAGCCTAGACATATACACGGGATAAAAGATAAAAGCCATTTACTTTTTAATTATTAGAGAAATAAGAATAATACAATTTGAAGTCAGTAGATAATTCAAAACCTGTTTCATGCATTTCCACTTTTCTTCTCATTTGAAATAAACACTACCTTCTCCACATTGGCCTTTGCTCAAGTAGCAAGATGACTACTTTGTTTTACCTAACAGACAGTGAGTGATCATCAAAAGTCAAACATTGTGAAGTATTTTAGTATTTAATTTCTGAGCAGCATAAAATACATAAATAAAATACAAAGCTTAATTTAGAGATTTTAGAGGACTTCAAAAATTTCCATTATTTCTTATTATTAAATGTTCATGGTGAAAACACAGACAAATATAAAGAAAACACTACTTGTGATTCTACTACTAAGAAGAAATCAATATACCATAATTTTGGCAATTATTATTATTTTTTAAGCTAGCCCTACTTAAAATCGTATTGTTCCATCACAGAGAAACCCCCTATTGTCTGGAGGAGAACCAGGGTATAGGGAAGAATATATAGGAATTCCAGAGGCAAGGGGGTAAAAGAATTCACCATAGGCAGTGGAGAACAGAACAAGATTTATTGAAACACTCTGCTAAGAGAAGCAGTGGGTGAAACAGGAAGGTCTGCTGTCTGGAAATTATTCTTTTATTTTATTTTCTCTCTGTGAGCTTGTAATTTCTGAAAGTAGGATTATTTGATCACAGTTTTATATTCTATTTTAACCTAATATTATACATGAATTTTAACACTTTCATTATATTTTATCATTTGAGTAAACTTATCCTAATTATCCACTTTCCTGTTGCTTGACATTTAGGTTATTTACATATTTTATTTTCATAAAGATAAGTTTAATCAACACTTTTGTACATAGATGTCTGTCCTTTTTTCTGATAATTTTCTTAGAATAAATTTCTAGAAACATGTTTCAAATGTTCTGAATATGTAAATGATTAAACACTTTAAGGTAGTTCAACTTAGATAAAAATATGTATTTAAAAATCATGTTGCTAAAGTAATAGGATGACATTATAGAAGATATTTTCTTTTTTGAAGTATCATGATGATCATCATTTATGCCCAAACACTGATTTAGTGACTCCATGAATGATATTTATAAAACCAACAGCACAAATGTAAATGTGGCTTCTGCAAATATAATGGATGACAACTCTTAATACAAACAGGTACATCAATAATAAGGCAAACGTCCGACAAACTCCAATCACATAAAAGATTTTTAAAATTTAAAAACAGATTAAGGACCTTCAATTGAAGTCGATAGAAGAGATTTTACATTTCAGTGGTTTTTGTCTTTGAGTGAAAGTTATCATGCATTGGTACATACCTAGATTAACAATCAGAATTTTCATTTGGAAAGACAAGTGAAAATGAAATGGGGTCATAAGATCAGAATTTGACAGGTGAGAATGAGATTGAGAGTGTACTTGGCCATCAAGGTCATCCCGGTAGATAGCAAAGGAAAACACCACTTATACAAGCAACACAATCTGTGCTTTGGGACCTCAGAAAAAAAACAAATTAATAATTCACACATGAGAGATGTCTGTATAAATAAAAAACAAAGCTAAAAGCTTATAAAAAAATTGTGCAGGGTTCCATTCCCCACTTTTATTTCTCCCTGGATCCTCTACCCAGACACAATGGAAGGAGACAAAGTCAAGTCCCTCCTGACTCGGTACTGCTGAGTTCAAATTACATTACCATGACCCTATGTCCCAAGGAATCATCTCAACTAACCCAATGTAGGGAAGATGAATAAATTCAACACTGATTTATATGTAAGGTTCTCCATATTGGCCTTTGCTCAATTTTTAAAGTCTCAGGAATCTCATATTTTCTTCTTTCTCATTAATAGGGAAGAGGTGAGCACAGGAAGAGACTTAAAAGATACCTGTAATCACCACCAGGGAGTAAAAGGATTTTGTAGATCTTTCAGTTTAAACATTAGATCCATGTCTTCATATCAATTAAATGAATTTTAAGACAAATTAGTTGTATATTTCTCATTTGGTTTGATGATTTCCTCGAGTTTTCCTTCCTTTCTCCTTCCCTCTCACTAGAGGTTTTCCTTTAGATAAATTTCCCAGATGAGAGGTCAGTGATTTTGATTGTCTAGTGAAATTTCATTGTAGATACAGCTTATCTTTTGGGTATTTAGGTTTCTGTGTGGTATAACCACCATGTTAGCATATTTCTCTCTCTGGATTGTTTTTTCTTGCCTTGCCTTCTTGAAGCCTTTAAGATTCAGTGTGAATCAATTGCCACCACTTTTCTAAAGGTTTCTCCAACACTTTCTCCATCTTCCTCCCTTGAATCTTTACTCTCTCCCAAGCAAATCCATTTCATGTTCTCTAATTAGCTATTGTATGCTCTGACCAAAACATTAGTCATTCTATATTGTAATTTGTTTATCTATCTATACAGTTAACTCAGGTTAGTTTCTTAAAGATTCAAAATTTCTTTTGTGTGCACATATATAGAATCAAAAATATGTTGTTGGGAACAATTGATACATAAAACTACAAGTTCACTGGACTTAAGACAAGGGTACCTCTGGAGTCTGTGGGTTCATTGATTTTGGAGTTGTTTTATTTTCTAAAGTGATGTTCCAGAAATGGCTTTATTTTTATTTTTAAATTTTTTTTTTTATGTAGAAGAACTCGGGTGTAGGCCAGAGATATGGGGGGGGGGCAGGTGAAAAGATTCACCAGAGACAGAGTGGGAAACAGAACAGATAGATCAATTGAAATACATTGCTGAAGGGAGCAGCGGGCAAAACAGGAGAGGTCTGCCGCGCCATGTGGGTCAGCTCCCTGGCTGGAGAGTGGCTGGAGTAGCTTGATAGTGCTGATACTTTAACTCCTGTGCCATCAGGAAGGTCCCAGAGAAATTTCTTAAATATTTTTCCCCAAGTATATTAATTTTTCTTGGATTTTATTTCACATGTAAAGAAAATTTGAGTTACTAAAAAGCACTACCTATTTTGAATTTAGACTCGCAGGCGCTCAGTTGCTGTTTATGGGCAGTACGGGGGCCATGCTTGTGCTGGAAGTGCTTTTGAAACACAGTTGTGTAAACCTGTCCGGGGTTGTCCAATAGAAGAAGGATGTGGAGAGCGTTTCAGATGTTTCTCAGGTATTTATTTTCTGTAGGTCTGCATAGAGAGTATGAATTCAAATGCATTTTGGATATGTTGCTTAGTATTCATTTGTTGAATTTTATTGGATTTATTTTGTCTGCAACTTAATTTTACCGAAATATCAGTAGGGTTTTTTTATTGCTATATCAAACATATATTCAGCTATCACTCTCTCAAATACAAGGGAAGATGTCTGATAATAAAGGTGGGAATGTATAGACTGACTTATTTTTCCAATTTGTAGCCTCACCATTTTTATTCACATTTGTACCCCAACACCTGGAAGAGTGTTTTGCAGTAGATATTAAAGAAATGTTGAGTTTTAGCCTTTTGATCTAGTGCTCTCAAAACTTACACATCTAAATCACTGAGAAAGGCAGGACTTTTGCTACTTGGCCAGTGTTATAGAGAAGAAATGGAAAGTTGAAGGGCAGAGGCCAGGTTGTCTTCCCATTGGTCTGCATTGTATGAATTTTGGAAGATTCTGACAAGTTACTTGATGATTATGGGTAAGAACCTGGAATTTGAATTTAGTTTCCTTTTGAATTTTGGTTTAGCTGAGGTCAGAAACAATTTTGTGTGTTTCAAAACGAGGACCAAAATAACCACCATTCCTTCCTTGGACACACTGGGGATTTAGCTCAACTTCACACTATAATATCAGTGCAGTGTGGGAGCAAGGTGGGAAGGGGAAAACTCTTGATTCTGGGTACTATTTCCCTTCTTCTGTCTTCAATTTTTGTGTGGTGGCTTTTCTTGAGTTCAGGTCAGTGCATTAGCAAATCTTTGGTTTGCAATGGGGATTCTGACTGTGAAGAAGATAGTGCTGATGAAGACAAATGTGAGGATGTAGAAAACAGACTCTCCTGTGACATCGATGAAACTCCTCCCAATATAGAACTTACTGGAAATGGGTAAGGTGCTGGGCAGCCTCCCATCCATGTTGATGGGGCATAGCTTTTAATTTTGTTTTGTATATTTTTATGGTTTGGTAAGTATAATAACGAATCACCTAATAACCAAACATTTGGCTCAGAGCTCTACATCCTGAAACACTTTTTAAGATTCATATCTGTGCACCTGCTTGTGTATGTGTATACACACATGTGTGTATTTGATAAAATTTAGAGTGATCAATGGTCCCTGGAGTGATAGTTCTAGTACTAAAAGTCTTGCATTCGGGAAACGCCATCAGTCCTGGGCGTGGTTGTTCAATGAGGGATGTGGTGGTGGGACAGACAGAGGAGAGAGAGAGGAAGAGCGAGGTAGAAACTCAGTTACATGGGTCTAAACTTGCTGGAAATTTTTGTTTCTCCATGCAGTTGGGAAAATCTTGTTTGCCTTTTCAAAGAGAATTCTAGGAATCTTTTAAAGATCACCTGACCAAAGGTTTAAGGGCTTAAAATAATCTATTTTAGAGTGACAGATGTCATTTTTCTATAAAGTTTTAAAGTTTATTAAGAGATAAAGGGCAAAATGACTCTAAAGAGTATACTACTGAGCTTACTCAAAGGCAATTTGAAAACTTAATATGGATAGCTCTCTATTTCAAGTGATCTTAATTGTATTGGTTTTACCTATAGATTCTAGCTGTTGGCATAACTGTAAGAGGACTTTTGTGCCTTACAAATACATTCTTAATCTGGAAGGGTGTTGGCTTTTCCCAACTACTAGTTATAGCTGTTATATGAGCCAGGGGAGTTTGGAAAATGTATGGTGTGCATTAAGATGCTGTCCTCTTTATTTGAACATTCTTGAGAGATGCCTAATTAATGTATTTGAAAACTTTCTAGAGTTCTCAATTGATGCCTTTTGTCAGCAAGTGTTATTTCTGTTTTTAACTACCTTTTGTTCTTCCCTTATTCCATTTTTGAAAACCAGTTACAATGCACTCACTGGAAAGTTCAGGAACAGAGTCATCAACACTAAAAGCTTTGGTGGTCAATGCAGAAAAGTGTTTAGTGGAGATGGAAAACACTACTACAGACTTAGTGGAAATATCCTTTCCTATACATTCCAGGTATCTTGTTACATTCATCTGATTTATTTCTAATCTTTGAATTGTTTCCAGGGTTTATTATTTATGTGATATTGATATTGTTTGTTATTTGTAAAAATGTTCTTGTTGTCTGAATGTGGGTAAATCTTATAAATGTTTCACATGGGCTTAAAACGAATACTCATTTTTTAACTCTGAAGTACATGTTAATGATGCTTTCAGACTTGTGTCTTTGAAGCTGAAATATCTTCTGCCTCATTTTCAATTCCATCTCGCAAGTGGACCCAGAACTTGTGGGTGATAAAACTCAAGGTCCTGGCTGTGGCAGGTCACGATCATCTTCCCACAGCCACAGCGTGACTTCACTTAAAAAAGCATTTCTAATTGATGGTGGTAAGGTGATCTCCACTTGTGAAATGCTTCATGCTTACAAGTATGTGAATAATATACATATAGTCTGATGAAAATAAAACAAATATCGATACATGCTCTCCACCTCAACATAAAGAGGGAGAACATTGCTAGTGACTGGTAAGGCTCCATCTATCCCATCAGCTCACATCTCTCCCCTACCCCTCAGGCAAACATTTGTATAAAAAAAATACAAATATATTTTTGTATTAATTATTCCCTTGTTTTTTTTTATATTTATTTCATATGTCTTTAGCCCTAAAGACAAATTTGTGATTCATTTTTGCCTATTTTTCTTCCATTTGTGTAAGTCATACAGTATATATATATAATACATATAGTATTATTGAAGTAACATTGTTTTTCAAAACTATACAATTTAGTGGAACAAGTTCACACCTATTCAAGTGTGTTTACCACACCACACTGACCACCAAGACACCCGTAGTCCTCCACCATCATCCATTGGAATCACTCCCCCTTTTTTGTTCCCATTTCCTACTAGTCTATAATCTTCTATCACTTGTTTCTTCAATCAAAATTAAGGTCTTGAAATGTACTCATGTTGCTGTAGGTGACATTTTGATTGTTGCTTCCAATTTTTTATTATGAATACACCATGGATTTTCTTGTGTATTGGTTCTATGCAAATGGACAAGATTTTCTCTAGGGCCTACATCTGAAACTCAGATTGCTTCTCTGTAGGCATATATATATATATATATATGTGTGTGTGTCTAAATATACACACATATGTGTATATATATATGTAAAATGCTTTACTAGATAAAGTTTCCGCAATGGATATATCATTAATTTATGCCCCCACCAGTGTAGTTTGTGTTCGCTCCTTGCGAATAATCAGTGTTGCCTGACTTCTAAATTTTGCATAAGTCTCAAGGTCTCCTCTGACTTCTGGCTTCTGCTTCTTGAATGCTGTTTTCATTATACACATCTACATTCATCCTGTTCCCTGATTTCCACATAAAATGGTATTCCTGCAACAGGTGCTAAATTTAGGGGATATTCCTAAAGATTTAGAGAAATATAGAGGAGAGGGAGAGATGTTTTTGTGGCAGTGGTGCAAAAGCATTCAACAAAACAGTTGGCATTTTCATCTTAAAACATTGTCCCTCCACAACTTCAACAAATGAAATTTCTAGTTTCATTCCATTCAGAGTGTTTGCTCTCCTCTTTCAATATCTTTCCTCTCTTCTTTCCAGAACCCCCAAAATTTCCAGTTCAGCACTCCTTATCTATTATTCCCAAATTTGTAAACCAAAACTATTACGTTCAGAGGGAACTTTTGTTTCCTAAAACTAACCCTCTCCAGACAATGTTTTGACTATAAATTGCAAATTAGCCATCTTCTAATTTATAATAGAACTGGTTACATTTAAGACATCTTGAATTATGAGAATGGAAAGAGAAACTGATCTGAAAAATAATTGTAGTCACCAATTTTTGAATGTCTACTCTGTATCTGTACCATGTTAAGCAATTTGTATATGTTTAATCCTCACAATATCTTGGAAGGTAAGTATTATTTTACTACCTTGTACATGTAGAAATCAAGGATTTTGGCTGATTTGCTCCAAGACAGCAAGTTAATTAATGGTAGCGTCTGGAGCAATGCTGTTATACTTCACTGTCTTAATTTTTTCTTATATTTTACTCTCCAAATATATTGTTTTACTTGTTCTAAATTCTACATGGTGAATAATGTGTCATAATTTAACTTTGGTAAGATAGGAGGATATGAGCTAGACATCTGGAGCTATTTCCCCCTCCTCCTGTTTGTAGGAGAATGTGTTGATAATTCTTTCATAATTATAAGGTTGAGAATTGCAGATAAAAATTTTGGGGGGTCAAATTTAGAAAATGAAACAACAGAGAGAATAAGGAAGAGAATTTCTGACATAATTGGAAAATAGACTTGCTGGAAATCTGCAACTTCTGAAGAAGGAAAATTTAATAACAGCATCATCCTGACATTCATGATCTGCAGCTTGGCTTAGTTTTTGGATTGACATCTGAAATGCCTTTCCAGTTACCAAACCTGAAGGTGTTTATGGTTGTAAAGGAAAATTATAGCTTGTTACTGAATTAAGGACAGAGATGTTTTGAAGATCCAACCTGAGGGAAGTGAGGTGGAAGCAATAGGCTGTGAGTCAATCATTACAGTGCTAAGTCCTGATGCATATACAGATATGGGGAATGTCCCTTAGCCTATATACACTGACCTAGGGCCACTGGGGATTCAGCTCTTTATATGCTAACGGTGACATTTGGCCTATTGGAATATAAATATTAGTAAACACAAAACAGAATCAGTCAATTTTTCTTAAAGTCTCTGTTTTGGTTATCAACATTGTAGTATATTCAGGGCAAAGCTGGATTCTTACTGAGTAAGTTACTTACTTTGATATCATGTGGGGTTTCTGTTTTGGGTATTTTTCATACCACCAGGAAAACTGTAACATAAGCACATTCCTGCTCCAAGGTGGCTTTGGGATGGTGCACTTGACTAAAAGACTGTTGTGTTCATTTTCAGCATGCAATGAATTGCAGATGGGAGTGAATAAAGATTAGGATAGAACAAAATGAGTAACTTCTTAGATCCTCTTATGTTTGATTTTGAAGATACCATATATTTTGAAGAGACATTCTGTGTGCATTTCAAACGAGTAACATGAATATATTCTAAAGGCAATTTTAATTAATGCTTAGTTAACTGTATCTCAGATGTCTCTGTTGGTATGAGTCTAAATAGTTCAGATTTCTAAATTCCAGTTAACCAGGAATAACTCGAATCAGTGATCAAAAGAGCTCACATACATTAAGAGCCCTTTATATACTAAGCTGTTTCAAGTGTGTTAAATAGAGACTTGTTTTTCTTTGTAATAACTCAAGAAGGTGATTATTACCTCTGTCTTACAGTTGAGAAAACTGAAACAAAGAAATGTTAAATACCCACCTTCATAGAGGTAGTAGATGGCAAACATGGCATCAGAAACATAGAAGTGTGACTGTAGAGCTCTTACAGTCCACTATTCTTGGGCAGAATTAGATTATGTATAAGTATTGACCAGCATGAGCACAGTGGAGGAAGAAAAATTGAAGCTACAGGAGAGGGAACAGTCAATCAATTTAACAAATCCTTTGAATAGGGTGTCCTTTTTAGAAAAGGTATGTGTGCTCACTTATCTCCTGCACTTCTACTAGAAACTTATATTGATATCATACTGATATTACTTGTCAGCTTCCTGTGGATATTTTATGTTGACTCTTGATTGAGGATAAACTAAAGGATAAAAATATTGTCTCTTCCCTGAATGCTAGAGATATCACTTCCCAGTTAACCACATGTGACAATTCTGTTGTCTGTTTTAACATTCTTTGGGATGACTTTTCCTTTATCACTTAGTAGAGGAACAAATGCAAGTTTTAGCATTTGTTCATGTCAGATAGAATTAGAAAGTTTTATTTATTTATTTTAAAGATTTATTTATTTATGCATACAAGCACTGGGGTACAGGCCAGAGGTGTGGGCAGTGAGAGGATCTACCAGAGACAGAGTGGGGAGCAGAACAGGCAGATCGACTGAAATACACTGCTTACGGGAGCAGCGGGCGAGGCAGGAAAGGTCTGCCACGCCATGTGGGTCACCTCCTTGGCCAGGGGCAGGGATTGAACTCATACTACAGTGGTTGCGGTCTGCTTCATAGTGTGTTGCTTAACCCACTGCACCACCAGGGAGGCCCCCAGAATTAGAAAGTTTTAAACCCACTGTTCATCATTTGGAACATTTTAAAGAAAAATCTACAAGATCCAGTAACGTCATCATCCTGTCACCAGTCATCTGTTGTCCTCTATTACATAAAAAGTCAAGGACCAAGTTGTTTGTAGTTTTCTGTTAGTGTATATTTGTTAATTTGCTCACTTCTGAGCTAAATATTGACATTAAAACAAAATGGAATTAACTTTTAAATTAATTGATTTTTATACTCTTATAGGCCTGGTCTTAAAAGATTCATAACTGTTTTGTGTCAATAAAAAGTTTTTTCTTTTTAATAAAATATCTTCTCTGAGAGATCCATGACAAGATTCTTTATTGTATTGAAGGCTTTAATTTGGTCATAGCACAATATTTCATTTTCTTTTTAGGTGAAAATAAATAATGATTTTAATTATGAATTTTACAACAGTATTTGGTCTTATGTAAAGCATACATTGACAATTTATACTTCATGTACAAGTGAAAGCTCTTTTTTTAAATCTTCACAATCTTCTTCAAATAGTCATGCTTCAAATATGAGTGAAGTCCTTAAGAAAAAGGTTAGTATGAAATACTAATTCACTTTCCCATATTTATGGTTTAAGTAATTTTAACTTTAGCAAAAATGTATTTACCAAAAGGATCAGTTCTTATTTTTTAAAATTAAGGTAATAGTTCTTCTTCATTGAGATAATATATTTACAAAATATAGTTATTTTTGATAATATTTTTCTATTTTCAATTCTCATTATTCTTTGAAAAATTTCTAGTCAACACTTTTCTAAATTGCTAGTTCATGATTGATGATGTTAATATTTTAAAGATTATATACAATTAAAAAATCTGATTAACGTTAATGTGCTTCCAAAACACTAAAATCTTTTTTAAGAAGGTATATTAAACTCACTTTCTTTGATTGCATGGTTAGAAATTAGAAAACACTTGATTGTCTCTTAATTGCTCTATTATGCTATTAATAACTTATCTAAAAAAAAGAAGGAACATGAATAGATTATAAAATATTTTATTACTTTTGAGATCCCAAATCTTCATCTAGAGAAGATAAAAAACTTATTTTTATATACTTGGTTGTTTTGAGAAACTAAAACTTTTATCTTGGGCAACCAGATCATCATTTACCATCATTAATATCTCATTCTCAAAGCAATTAACTTGATTAATTAGTCACACAAGAGAGGTATAAAGAATACTGGTCTTGTTTGTTTTATGACTAAGAAACTGAATATGAAGATATAAACTGTGAAAACATTTG
>JAGFMF010011828.1:6416-68779 GCA_019455555.1 Galemys pyrenaicus
CTCTTGTATGCATAAAAAAAAATCTTTAAAAAAAAAAATTAAAAAAAAAAAAAAGATCCATGAATTCCTACAGTAAGAAGTCACCGTGAATGAAAAAGGCCTGAGTGTTGGACTCTGGAAGTCAGGTGGGAATTACAAAGGAGAGAGGATTTCAAATATGGGTCACATTTGTGTGTTTAAGTACTGAGAGGTGGTGGACAGGGAGAGAGGCTGAGCAGAAGGAAGAAGGAAGGGCTGGTAGGACAGGCGCTGAGGACACAGGAGCCAGCTCCAAGCGCAAGCTGGCCCCGGAGCAGGAAGAGAACAACTCTGCAGAGGATCAGCCTGCCCAGCAGCCCTCAAAGGCAGGCTCCAGGGGCCCGGGTCTCAGTTCTAGGGCCAGAGGTGGGTGCAAGGCCTACAGAGCGGCGGGGAGCAGAGACACTGAAGGGGTCTGAAGCAGGGATCGCAGCCCTGGTAACCTCCCAGAAATTCAGTCCCGATGATTCCAGAGCGTCAGGACTTACATGAGCTCTTTTTTGATCTTCAAATGTTGGCCATTCTAACGTTGAGAACTGCACCACGCACGACAGCAAGATCTCCTGCGCGTCCTGTGTCCAGTCTGCGTCCCCAGTCCCGCCTGACTCTGGACTGCACTGCACGCTCCTCCGTCTCCTGCTAACGTGGTGAGCCGGCCCAGAAATGAACAGAAACTCTGTAAAATAGTGGCTTTTAAAAACAGTATCTTTTTTTTTTTTTAAAGATTTATTTATTTATGCATACAAGCACTGGGGTACAGGCCAGAAGTGTGGGGGGTGAGAGGATTCACCAGAGACAGAGCGGGGAGCAGAACAGGCAGATCAATGGAAGCACACTGCTGAGGGGAGCAGCGGGCACAGCAGGAGAGGTCTGCTGCGCCATGTGGGTCCCCCCCTGGCCGGCAGCAGGGATCGAACTCGTGCTGCAGAGGCTGCGGTTTGCTTCACAGTGCGTTGCTTAACCCACTGCGCCACCAGGGAGACCCTAAAAACAGTATCGTTTTAACATTATAATTAAGTATCGACATTTCATCCTACTTCATGACAATTTTTAAGACTTAAATATCTGAGTAAACTTCAGAAATCAAGATGAAGAATTTTTTTAATCTGAAAAGAAAAAATCATAATTTATAAGATGCTGCAATTGTGGAGTCTAGAAAGACAACTGCATGCCTGTAGTAGTAACAATTTAAAGACTAAGGTTTCAAGGATTTAGAAAGGAATATAAAAAAAGAAGAGGAATAAAGTTCAGAATAAACATGAAACTTGTAAATTTTGTCTCAAGGCCTTTTCATTTTGTCTAGTTAACTAGTATTAGCATATGGTTGTTTATAGTGGTTTGTTAAAATTCTTTTACTTCAGGGCCTCCCTGGTGGTACAGCAGGTTAAGGTGCAACAACTATGAAGCTATCTGCAGCCACTGCAGCACGAGTTCGATCCCCAGCCAGGGAGCTGACCCACAGGGCGCAGCAGACCTCTCCTGCCTCGCCCGCTGCTCCCCTCAGCAGTGTGTTTCAGTCAGTCTGCCTGTTCTGCTCCCCACTGTCTCTAGTGAATCCTCTCACCCCACACACACACTCTGGCCTGTACCCCAGCTCTTGTATGCATAAATAAATCTGTAGGAAAACACTACTTCTATAATCCTGTCTTCATTCTGATTTTAGAAATTCACATCTGCTCCCTTTTCTCATCAGTGTAGTTTGTTCAGTTGTGTTTCACTTTTCAAAGAAATTTAAACCTTTCCTGATTTTCTCTACTGATTTCCTAGTCTCTACCTCTGCTCTAATCCTTATTTCTTTCTTCTGCTACATTTCGATTTTGTGTTTTCCCTAATTCCTTAGGTTGTAATGGTAAACTATTGCTTTGATATCTTTCCTGTTTTGTTTTTTAAAGATTTATTTATGCATATAAGCACTGGGGTACAGGCCAGAGTTGCAGGGGGTGGGGTGAGAGAATCCACCAGACAGAGTGGGGAACAGAACAGGCAGACCAACTGAAACACACTGCTGAGGGGAGCAGCGGGCGAGGCAGGAGTCACCTCCCCAGCCAGCGGCAGGGATCGAGCTCGTGCTGCAGTGGCTATGATTTGCTTCATAGTGCGTTGCTTAACCCACTGCGCCACCAGGGAGGGCCCTTTCCTGTTTTTTAATGTAAGCATTTACAGTCATAAATTGCCCCCTCTAAAGTGCTGATTTTGCTGTATCCACAGGTGTAGATCTGATATATTTTTGTTTTCATTCATTTTTCGATCATTTCTAAATCCTCTTTTGATTTCTTATTTGACTCATTTGTTGCTTAAAATATGTTGTTAATTTCTATAAACTTATTTTTTCTGATTCTTTCTGTCACTGATGGTTAAAGTAGATTCAACCATTGTGACTGAAGTAGCTGGTTGGTGTGCTATTATTATTATTTTTTAACTCTCGAGGCTTAATTTGTGACCGTCCACAACCTGGAGAATGTTCCACTGGCACGCTTTGTTGCGTGTCCCAAGACATCTTTTATTTTATTAAGATGTATTTATTTATGCATACCAGAGCTGGGCCAGTGTCATGGAGGGTGCGAGGATTCACCAGAGATGGAGTGTGGAGCAGAGCAGGCAGATGGACTGAAATACACTGCCGAGGGGAGCAGTGGGCCAGGCAGGATAAGTCTGCTGCCCCATGTGGGTCCCCTCCCTGGCCGGGGATCGAACTCACGCTGCAGTGGCTGTGGATGTTCCACAGTGCGGTGCTCAACCTGCTGCGCCACCAGGGAGGCCCTGAGATGTCTTTTCAGACCCAGCTGGTTTGTTGTGTTTTTCAGCCCACTCTTTCCTTCCTTATGTCCATCTGTCTGTTCTAGCACTACTGTTAGACACCCACTATAATTATAGAACTACTTCATTTTCATTCCATCAGGTTTCGCTTAATATGTAAAGATTATCTGGTTAAGTATGTAAATATTTATAATGTTATATATGCTTTAGTAGACAGATTCTGGTTGTAACGCCTTGTCTCATAACTTTTTTGATTTAGTTCTTTCTGTCTGATATTAAGATAGCCACTCCTGCTCTTTTGATTACGGATTGCAGGAGTATCTTTTTCCATCTTTCACTCTCAACTCATATATTGGGGTCTCTGATCTGAGGTGTGTCTTCTTAAGGGAACATTCATGTACTGTGCGTGGGGGTGTGAATTACCGTAGCCATTGTGGCAAAGTACGGAGGTTCCTCAAAAAGTTAAATAGGGCCTCCCTAGTGGCGCAGTGGGTTGACTGCCACACTGAGAAGCATCCACTGCACTGCAGCGCGAGTGTGCGAGTTCGATTCCAACCAGGGAGGGACCCACATGGTGCAGCAGACCTCTCCTGCCTTGCCTGCCTGCTGTTTTCCCTCAGCAGTGGATTTCGGTCAATCTCCCTGTTCTGTTCCCCACTCTGTCTCTGGTGAATCCTCTCACCTCCCGTGACTCTAGCCTGTACCCCAGCTCTTGCATGCATAAATAAAATAGCACATTATTTTTAAAAAAAGTTAAAAGTCGAGCTACCATATGATCTAGCAATTCCACTTCTACACAGTGTTTCCAGTTCTTCAAATAGATATTTTGAAAAGATATTGAAAACAGGGGCTTATCTCTCAGCCACCTTGCAGCAAGAAGTGGCACCTGAGGCACACATGGTTGGAACAGCTTCCCCCGTTACTACAAGCCAGCAGGGCTGGGGAGCAGCCTGACTCTCCCCAAGTCTGTGCTTGTTCTCCCCTCACTCCCCTTCCCCAGTAGGTCTCACCCCTCACTCCATCTGATTTCCTTTGCTCCAGAAGGGCGCCTTCAGCTTATGGAACGTGCTTTTCATGCTGAATCAGGGGAGCAGAGACACAATCGGACCAGCGGCGTGGAGGCAGGCCGCACCCAAGCTGAACCCCAGCCCCCAGCCCGTCTCCCCTCTACCCCTTACTTCTCAGCCCAAGCGTCCATATTATACCTGTGCGTGCCAAGAGACTTCTGCGTCAACATGCGATCACATGTGGGTGATGCCGCGTGGGAGGAAAACAGGCTGGTGGCAGGAGGTGAAAAAGGGCCTGAGTGCTCCCACGATCCTTATATAACATAGCGCCAGCAGGGCACAGAGCAGATTCTCCATGATCCGAGCACACGGGTCAAGGAATCCTGGAGCCCTCGGTGGCTTTTTCCAGCTTTTATTACTCTTCCCATCAGAGGCGACCAGGTACACGCAGGCAGGGGGGCCGGGGGGCCAGGAGACTGGTAGGCCTCCTAACCCTTTCGTATCTTCTCTCTCTGGGCTCTACTAGCCTCTCATCTCTGCTTCTACTGCCGCTGCTGCTTCTCTTGTTCTCGTCTGCTCTGCAGCTCTGGTTCTGCTGGCGTCCTCGTGACGCCGCCCTTATACGCCGGTGTCTCGCCCAGGTGCGCCCACTCTCAGGCACACGCGCAGCACCGCAGGTGTCCATCATCACACCAGTGGCGGGAGGGCAGCCTGATACTTTTCTCTGACCCTACATTCTGCCTCTGCTCTCCTTCTCTACTGCTTATGCTCTCCCTGCTGGCGTCCTCACCAGGCCGCCCTCATACACCCCGTGTCTCAGCCCAGCTGGCCCCCCTTGCACATGCCACACCCTACTTGCCCGCTGTTAGGCATGCGTGCAGGACCGCAGGTGTCCGTCGTCAACACCAATGGCGGTGTGCCCTTTACCCTATACCTGATAAACACGCATTTTATTGATTCTAAAATTTACTTTTTCCCCCTTGCAGGGTAAAGGTTGATCAGGTATTCCCACCCTCCCACTACTGATGATGGACACCTGTGGTGCTGCGAGCATTCCAGGGTGGGCATGCGCAAGTGGGCGCACCTGTGTTGGACACGGACATAAATGGGTGGCGTCATGAGGACGCCAGGATGAACTGCGAGGACCAACAGACAGAACTGTGAGAATCGACCAACAGACAGAACCAAGAGAACCAGCAGGAGCAGCAGCAGAGAGAGAAGAAGCAGCCGAGAGGGGGAGATGCGCTGGGGGCTGGGAGGCCTGCCAGCCTCCCAGCCCCCCGGCACCCCTGCCTGCCATGTACCTGGCCACCTCTACTAAATAAAGTGTGAAAAGCCACCGAGGGCTCCAAGACGCTCCTTCCCTGACCCGTCTGCCCAGAACCATCCCGAACCCTGCTCCACTGCCCCCATCCTGCCGCTACACCTCTTCTAACATCTCTGAAATCAGGATGTTACAACCAAGAGCACATCACCATTTACATAGTAGGGTTCTTAAAAGTTCTTATCTGTCCATAATATATCAGCGTCTCACAAGTTGGAATAGTCTCTGTGCTTTTCTCCTCCACTCTGACTTTGCTGTACACTGTTTTCAGAGCAGACTTGTGTTTTCTGTTAATATTTTGTTATGCAAAGTGTGTAGCAGGCCTAGAACACTCCAGTGCGGCAAGGGGGTACACTGTTTGCAGCCAGGGAGTACGCTGGTGTGAGGAACATGGGTCCAAGGTAGGGACACTGGTTGTGTCCTGGAATTTAGGACAGGGACCGTGACTGAGATGGCTCTACCCAGCTCCTCACCCACTCCACGCTAAAGGAGATTTCCTTCCCCTGTAAAGTAAGGGCTGTAATGCCGAACCTGTCTCACAGGTGGCTAGCATATCAAGTGACAGTGACCTGCAGGTGCTGAAGGATTATACCAACTTCAGTATAAACAGAGACAGGACTGCCTCTGCGGTTAGACGGATTAGATAACTAGTAAGAGACACAAGAGAATACTACTCAGTGATCAAAAAAGACAGACGCACGCCATTTGCAGCAACGTGGATGGAGCTGGAAGGGATTATGCTAACCGAATAAGCCAGAAGGACAAAGGTAAATATCGATGGTTTCACTTGTATGTGGACTGTAGAGAAAGCAAACAAAGGTCAAGAAAAAGACAAAGCTTGCGAGCTGACCGTAGCTGAGTCATGCAGCAAGGGAGGGGCAGAGGGAGGTCTAAAGAGGGGAGGAAAGAGTCAAGAGACTGAGGTGATGGATCACAAGTCATGTGTTGGCCGAAGAACTATGGGGTCTACACCGAGGGGTTTGTACAATTTGCACAATCACTCTACAAAGATGAACAATGATGTAAAAAAAAATTAAAAATAAAGTAAAAGATAAAAGACTAAGAAGATACTGTTAGAAAGGCAAACACAGACTACCCCTAACTGGCTAATAGGGACAAGTTCTGGGTGGGTTGCTTCATTTTTTAAAAATATCTTATTTATTCATGCATATAAGAGCTGGAGTACAGGCCAGAGGCACCAGGATAAAAGGATTCATCAGAGACAGAGTGGGGAGCAGAACAGGCAGGTCGACCGAAACACACTGCTGAGGGGAGCAGCGAGTGAGGCAGGAGAGGTCTGCTGTGCCATGTAAGTCCCCTCCCTGGCCAGGGATCGAACTTTCACTGCTGTGGCTGTGGAATCCCCACAGTGCTGCGCTTAACCCCTTGAGCCACCAGGGAGGCCCTAATTTTTATTTTAAAAATGTATCAGCTTTCCCCCCACCAATGGTGACTTAAAAGCATCATTCTCGACTTATCTGCACATTAGAATCAACTGCGGAACTTATTAAAAATTACTGAGCCCAAGCGCAGCCACAGACCCATGAAGTCAGAATTCCCATGTGGTCGCATCATAGTTTGAAAAGCTCCCCTGGGGGCAGGGGGATCTCCGAGGCTGAAGGTTTTACAGCACTGACAAAATATCTGGGCTTGGGAGTTTGCCTGAAGATGGAATTGTGGGAGCCTTACCAAATGCTCAGCTGCAAGAAATAACATTCCTTACATTAGTTCTACGTTCCATTCATTCCTTTAACTGGTCACGTTGTCTGTAGACTCAGTAAAAACACTTTCTGAAAGTGAGTCCTTAGATCACACTTGATTCTTAAGAAAAATAGTATGTCAAAATACACATAACACAAAGTTCTTGACACTAGACCACTTTTGGGGGGTCCCCATCAAATGCCTTCAACAGAACAGAGATTTGGCGTCTGGGACATCTGGATGCTGTTTTGGAAAATCCTTGGAAAAATCCCCTAGTGGAACCTGAGACCCGCTGACATCATAGGACACAGGTGACCCTGCTGTGTTCGGGAGCAGAAAGGATTAACAGCCTGTGACTGTTGTTTATTTGTTCTTACCAAAGCTCCAAAGCTGCTTGAAGACCTGTGCTGAGTGTTCCTCCCCAGGCTGTTTACTATAGACAAAGAGAGCCGGAGGTGTCTTAAATCCCTCTGGCTGGGGGTGGGGTGGGGTGGTGTGTGTGTGTGTGTGTGTGTGTGTCCTGACTAACAGCAGGTGCTGCCTCAGCCAGGGTGACCCTCAGAGGCCTGGAGACAGGTGCCCATGCACCTCTAGGGCCAGTGGGGGGATCATGGGACGTGGAAGAGCCGCCCCTTCGGGCAAGGACAGAGTCTGGGCAGGGAGTGTAGGTGCCAGGGGCTCAGCGCTCTCCTGGATGGAGCCCTGTGACGACCCTCACATTGTGATTATGAGGGTCCCAATTAGGGCCCAGGACGGAGAGGCAGTCCTTATTTTTGTGGATCCTAAAACACATCTGTAGCAGCAGGAAGGGTGGCACTGGGCAGGTTCGGGATGGTTCTGGGTCAAGGATGGAGTCTTGGGGCCCTCAGTGGCCTTTCATACTTTATTCAGTAGAGGTGGCCAGGTACATGGCAGGCATGGGGGCCGGGAGGCCGGGAGGCTGGCAGGCCTCCCAGCACCCGGCACATCTCACCCTCTCAGCTGCTTTCTACTGCTGCTGCTTGTTGGTGCTCTCAGTCCTGTCGATTCTGTTGGTCCTGCTGGTTCTCATGACGCCGCCCATTTAAGCCCGTGTCCAACTCAGGTGCGCCCACTTGCGCATGCCCACCCTGGAATGCTCGCAGCACTGCAGGTGTCCATCATCACACCAGTGGTGGGAGGGTGGGAAGACCTGATAGTTCTGACCCTACAACATCATTAGAAAATATTGCAAGAAATAGCTCCCTGAAAGCTACACTGGATTTTCCCTTGTGGATCATGTGAATAGTGTTCACTAAAATGGAATTCTGCAGGAAATTCCTTTACAGGGTCATCACTGGAATGAGGCTGGGAGGAGGGGTTTCTCCAAGCCATGTTTTTTATAGACTGACACACCTAACAAATTGCTCTTCCTCATTTGCCTTAGATTCTAGGAAAATGACAGGCACAGTCAAATTTTGTCTTCCGGAGAGAACACAGGGTCTCAGGACGTCCTGTGTAACTCTGGGCTCTGACTCCATGTGTCTGCGCTTCCCTTTGTTTCACTCTTCCCCAACTCACTTGCAAAATTTTTATTTTGTGTCTATAGTTATAGGTCTCTTGCAGAGAGCTTAAATGTGTGTATTTTTATAAGTCTCTTGAAAAGGGAAAGACCAGAGGATGCGAGAGACGTGGGCACCTGAGAAGTGTAAGAAAGCAGCAGCCTCAACAGACACCACCAGACACAGAACAGTTTTACTCTCCGGCCCGGGGATTCTAAATGAGCGTGATGGGCACTGCCACTGGCCTCCAGAAAGCCCGCCAGGAAGCACAGCTGAAGAAGCGGGCTCGTTGGTCCTCAAGCCGCAACACAGGGGAGGGGTGGGGAAAGAACTTCTCCAAGGGTCTGAGTTCTGGTTGGAGGATTTGGGGAGGGGGCCAGGAAGAAGGTGCCTGCTGGAGACTAGATGCCATGAGAACAGTGGCAGGAAGTCTGCGATGGGGTGTTTTGTGGGTCACAGTAACATTTTTGGCTGTGATCAGATAGCGGTATGAAGCGGTCTTGTTAATCTGGGCATTACTTGTCCAGGAGGGGAGGAGAGTCCTGCTGCGAGCAGTAGCGCAGCTTGCAGTGTTTTGGGGTCACACTCTGAATGTCAGATCTGCTCAGGGCACCAAGGCCCGCTTCCCCGCCTCAGCCCCCACCTCCGGGGTGAAGGACAAAGTCAGATGAGAGGCTACCCATTCAGGAAATGCAGGTTTCTGCCAGTGTTGCGATTTCGCTGAGCGAGGTCAGAGTGCGCGTGGATGGAGCCTAGCTAAAATGGAGTTCGCCATGTCTTCTCCTTCTGCTGTGCTTACTGAGTGATCCGATGTGACAACAGCTGTGCAATAACACTGAAAATGTGGGCCAGGAAACGTTAGCCAACTGTAGAACAAGCAATTACCGCGATCAAAATGTCGATTCGTCCTTGTCACAGGTTTCCAAGTCAAAAGGTAAAGCGCTGATTTCCCACTCAGGAATGCAATTAAATTATCCTCTTTTTTTTTTTTTTAAAGATTTATTTATGCATACAAGCACTGGGGTACAGGCCAGAGGTGTGGGGGGCGGGTGAGAGGATTCACCACAGACAGAGCGGGGAGCAGAACAGGCAGATCAACGGAAGCACACTGCTGAGGGGAGCAGCGGACACAGCAGGAGAGGTCTGCTGCACCATGTGGGAACCCCCCCTGGCCGGCAGCAGGGATCGAACTCGTGCTGCAGTGGCTGCGGTTCGCTTCACAGTGCGTTGCTTAACCCACTGCGCCACCAGGGAGGCCCCAAATTATCCTCTTTTAAGTAAGATTAATGCTGTTTGTTTTTGAATTGACCCAAGTTGGAGCAGACATCTAGTCTTAAGTAGAAGTTGTTCACTTCTGAAGTCAGCATCTTCTGGAAGTCTTAAGAGTCACAGTTTAAGATTTCCAGTGGAATGGACACCCAAGAGTCAGGAGAAAATGTTGTCTATCCTTCGAGTTAGGAAATATTAATCTAAGGATCAATACTTCAGAACTGCAATGCTAGGTCAGGTGTCAATAACTGATAAGCTCCTTTTCATCAAAGTTCAAGGACAGTTTCTCTCAGATGTCTTTTCCAGAGCAGTAAATCTCCTGTTGTAGAATCATAAGAGAATGGTTTGGAAAGGTAGCGTGTACCTGTTAATGGTAAAGCTGGAGGGCCCTCCCTGGTGGCCAGTGGGTTAAGCAACGCACTGTGAAGCAAACCGCAGCTACTGCAGCATGAGTTTGATCCCTGCCGCAGGCTGGGGAGGGGACCCACATGGCGCAGCAGACCTCTCCTGCCTGGCCTGCTGCTCCCCTCAGCAGTGTGTTTCAGTCCATCTGCCTGTTCTGCTCCCCGCTCTGTCTGGTGGATTCTCTCACCTCCCACACCTCTAGCTGTACCCCAGTGCTTGTATGCATAAATAAATAAATCTTTAAAAGAAAACAGAAGAGTCTTTTTTTAAAAAAAGGATAATGCTGGAGTGTCTAGCAGACTTAAGTATCTCAGTGCAGAAGGGTAGAACCCAAGAGCAGGGGTGAGATATTCGAATGCATGGACCAGCCACTTACTAATTCATAAGGAAATACCTATGAGTCCCAGAGGGGACTGAGCTTCTACATTAAAGCTATATATGGTAATATTTATGGCAAGGAGAATGTAAGGACATTTGTTAGCTTCAGTTTCTAGAATTCCATTAGTTCTGTTTTTCCTAAGGACTGTCATGATAAGAATAGTCACGTTTTAGGGGGAAAGGCAAACGTGGCAGTCCTTTAGCAACTACCAGTAGAATGAGTGTCTGTTGTTACTAAAGAGATAAGTAGAAATCCCCCTGGTCAGAAAATTGTATCTTTACCAGACAAGCAAAACTGTGTCTTTACCAGAGTGTTTTGCAAGCTGTTGGCCCGGCCAGACAGGTTCACGGTGGGTTTGGCCAAATGGAAAAGAGAATCTTGGAGCCCGTATAGATCTGACAGGCCTTAAAATGATGTACAGGCATAGCAGCAGGTAGGTAGGCGGGGGGCCGGGAGGCAGCAGCGCTGAGACCCCGAGACTCTCCATGCTCTCTCTACCTTCCTCTCATCTCACCTTGTTTCATATCATACGTATGTGTGCCCGTGCTCCCGTCTCTCGGCCCCAGATGTCTGTGTCTGCCCCATGCACACACCCAGGTGCTTTTTGCATCAACACGTTACCACATGTGGACAATGAAAGTGGAAAGGAAAGCAAGACCCCAGATGCCAGCTGTAGAGGCCAACAGCAGGAGGCAAAAAAAAGCCTGATTTAAACTCCGTTTCCCTGCACAGAGCTACAGCTCTCTAGCAAGGGAAACCTTTAATCTACTGAGAAGGGAAAAAAAAAAAAAAAGAAAGAAAGCAAACAGATAGTAACCAGACCATGTTTATAATCCGTGCAGGAGGTTTTTGTGTAAAGTCCATCCAGAGGTTGGAAATGCACTCACGGCTGGTTCCTGGCATTTACCCTTTGCCAAGTTCACACCGTTGGCAGCAGGTCGTGTTTTTAAAGCATCCTTGGCCATTCCGCTAAAGTTACCTGACCGGTGCTGTCGCCCGGGTGTCTCAGCCGTGAGATGTGAAGCACCTTGCTAAGCGCCTTGCTAACTGAACATGACTTGGCACTAGGAGCCGGCCATTCGGGAGCCCAAGAATTACCCTTCCGCAATTTTCCCCAGCTCTAAGTATTTCCACTTTTCCAAATCAGGGGTTTATTTCTGACTTGCAAATCATCTCCTACAATTCCTCCAAGGCACCTCTTTTCGTTGTGATTAGAGGACAACAGTCTTGGCAGAGCAGCAGCTCGAGCTTGACCTTGAAGTCCTTGATCTATGCGCGGAAATGCTGCTCACCACAGCTGCAAAGTCATCCCGTCGCCTGAGTACGTGCTGAAGCATTTTAAAGAGACTATAAAGACCCAGAACGACTGCCTTGAGGAACTGTCTTGCGTGTGTAGGGAGAAGGTCTCCTTAACGTGGGAGGCCTCTCGTCCTTCTTTGTATACTTCGGAGGGTTAGAAAGTAACTTGAACTTTAATCTCATGGCTAGCTTTGGTATCCCAGGCAAAGTGAGGGCCCTCAGGGTCCCAGAGCTGGGCTGGAATATTCCTCCTTGGTGCTGGCTTCAGCCCCGAACCCAAACCTTGAGACGTCACGGTCAGCTGTTACAGCTGTCAAATGAAGTCTTAAGAGTGAGACAATCGACAGGGGGAGGGAGAGGACCAGGGAGGTTTCCCTACACTAAAAGAGAATGATGTGCAGGGATGAAGTGGGAAGGGGAGCAAGTTAGCCCCCCTTCTAAGGTGTGAGGTGTGAGGGGCTTTGAGGTCCATGTGGCTAGAGACTGAATTTGGATCTCAGGGTCTCCTGGCTCTCGTGGCTTTTGTGCCTGTGGCTGCCACCAGTCAGCCCTCCAGGGACACACTAGCCTCTTTAGCTTGTTGCCTGACCTTGGAAGATTTGGTTCCTCGTCTATGAAAAAGGAATTACAAGAAAAGCAATGGAACTGCCCAGCAGAGTGTCAGCTGGACCAAGGAGTGGACTGGGGGCCTAGAGGCAAGGCTGCAGGCAGAAGGACACCGAGCCCCAGTCCCTGCGAACCCTCAGAGCTCTCTGACTCTCTCCAGTATTCTCTCCTGGCCTCACTTCTCTGTAGCCATGCGGCTCATCCTCCAATGCTGAGTGATGCCGCCCTTATAGCCCCGCCCTCCAGGCTCAGGTGTGCACACTCACACACGCCCACACCCATGCTCCAGGTGTCCACAGTCAGGCACGCATGCCCCACACCCACATTCCCAAGCGCCCTCTGCATTAACACGATCAAGGCCACAGGTGATAGCCACAGAGGCTAGTGGCCTGAAAAGTCTAACTCACCCTTTGGCGGGGAGATGAGGAGAATCCCTTCCATTATGCTGGATGAAAATCTAGTTATCTGCTCTCCACCTCCTTTCAGCCCCAGGCGCTGAGGTATAAATGTAGGGGTACAGAGAGTATCACCTCAGGAGATGTCTGCTCCTGACTCCAGGCCACCAGTGCAGGGGACACATGTGGAGAGAGCTCCCAGCAAGCGGCAGACACAAAGCAGACACCACCTGGCACTTGGAGCAAAGAGGGATCTTGTCATTCAAAATTCTATATAAAAGCCAAGTATCACCCCAAGGGCAGGGTGGGGGTGAGGGGAGGCAGAGAGCATAACTACTGAGCTGAAGCAGAGACCCAGCCATGGGGGTGGCGGCTCCCTTCCTGGCTTGTGCCTCTTTATTTGCTTTCCAAGCCTCTTCCCAAACCACAGGCTGCCGGGAAGGGCATGTTCAGACACCATCACGCCTTTCTCACATCCTCACTCAACACCAGGACTGTGCTTGGGCAGTTCTGAAGGACTCCAACTGGGAGTAACTCACAAATCTAATTCCCTTCAACACACTGTGGTCGTAAAAAACTAGAGTTTGAGAACCGATACATCAGACCCTTCCTTGAAATATAGGGATGCTGTACTCTCGGTGCAGTTGGGAAATCAAAGCAGAAAGGAAGTGCCCCAAAGGTATTTCCTCTGAATCACACACGTATCTACAGATGGCCAAAGCAGAAAGGGCTCCAAGAAGAAGAAACTGGTAAAACATTCTATGAAAACAGCACTGGGAATCCCGAGAGGGCAGACAGCTCCTCACAGGGCCCTGGGTTCGAATCCCTGGTCCCCCTTCGCCAGCTGAGGCACCTGAGACGAGTTACTTCCTCTGTCCTTGAACTTCCCGCCCCACACAGCAGCGCCTGCGTCCTCCCAGGATTCCTTCACCCAGCAAACTTTCTTAAAGCGCACTCTTGGGAAACTCAGCAATGAACAAAAGAGACAAACAGTCGCACAAACTTTCATTCAGAGGCGGTTGTCGGGTAATAAATCCCTTCACAACGCGCTGTGCTCGAGCGAGCTGACACCCGCGCTGGGCGCCACCTTCAGTCTGTGGTGGGCTCTGTGTGCTCCGCCCGATCCAGCAGCTCTCATGGGATTTGGACCTCGGGGTCTCCTCTGGGGTCCTCAGAAGTTCTGTTCTATTCTGGGATTTGATGCCACGTTGGGCTGTGGGCCATTTCCCAGTTCTTTCAAGGGCCAAACTGCCTCTGTTCACCCCACCTGAGGGGGCAGGTCCCCGGCAGGAGGGCACGTGCCTCTCCCCTGCACCCTCCAGTATACACACCCACCCTTGCCAGCCTCTGCTCCCTGGGTGTCTTGAGGAATAATAACTTCTTGAGAGCCGTTTAAGGATGACAGAAGTATTTAGGGAAACGCTATGTTCTCACTCATAACCAGGGAAATGCAAATCAAAACCACGAGATACCTCACCAGTGAGAATGCCCCCATTAAAAAAACTGACAACAACAAATGCTGGTGAGGATGTGGAGAAAAAGGAACCCCCTTACACTGCTGGTGGGAAGGCAAGCTGTGGAAAGCTGTGTGGAGGGTCCTCAAATTACTAAAATGAATCTACCACGTGATCCAGTGATTCTACTCCTAGGAAATCTACCCAAAGGACATAAATACATTAATTTGAAAGGAAGCCTGCACGCCTATGTTTATTGCAGCACTATTTACATTAACCAAGATATAAAAATAACCTAAATGTCTAAAACCAGATGACTGGATCAAGAAGATATGATATGTTGGGGACTTTCCTAGTGGCACAGGGGTCAAAGACACAGCACTATCAAGCTATCACTAGTCACTGAGATATGAGTTTGATCCCAGGGAGCTGACCCACATGGTGCAGCAGACCTCTTCTGTCACTCCCACTGCTCCCCTCAGCAACGTACTTCAGTAGATCCGCCTGTTCTGCTCCCTACTCTGTCTCTGGTGAACCCTCTCCCCATCCCCAACACCTCTGGCCTACACCCCAGTTCGGGAAATGCAAATCAAAACCACAAGATACCACCTCATACCAGTAAGAATGGAATACTACTCAGCCATCAAAAAGATAAACTCATGCCATCTGCAGCAACATAGATGGAGCTGGAAGGAATTATGTTCAGTGAAATAATCAGAAGGAAAAACACCAGTTTCACTTATAGGAGGTGTATAGGGAAACCAAACAAGGGGCAGGGAAAGGAAAACAAAACAAAACAAAAAACTAGCAGGCAAACTATAAACCCATATAAACCAGAGAGATACAGCTAGGGAGGAAGAGGGAGAGGGAACAAAGCAGGGGAGGGCAAAGCACAAGACGATGGTGACAGTTCACAGGTGACTTGGTGAGGGAATTTTATGGGGATTACACCTGAAAGGAGAAATCAAGCACTGTACAAAAATGAACAATAATGTAATGTGTGTGTGTGTGCGTGTGTAAGTAGAAATGAGGAAGAGAGGAAGGGAAGGAAGGATTGAGAGAAGGAAGAAGGAAGGAAGGAAGGAAGGAAGGAAGGAAGGAAGGGGGTAAGGAAGGGGGAGGAAGGGAGGAAAGAAGGAAGGAAAGAAGAAAGAAAGGAAGAATTCTATTTGCTTTTACTAAGAATCTCAATCAATATGAGTGCCTATTACATGTCTACCGCATGCACTCTCACCCAATTCTCAAATCATCTCTTTGATATATTTCTGACCGTAATTTATGGATGAGAGAACCGAAGCTAGAGAAATTTAGTAACTCGCCAAGAACAAACAGCTAAGTAAATCTGGGAAATGGACTGGATTTAGCACCTTCTGCACAAGGCCTGGAGCAATCTAGGACTCGGCACTGCCCCCAAGGGGCACAGAGTGAAATTACAGGAGGGAAGAGCCAAGGACAGTCCAACATTGTCTCCAAACAGTGGCTGACACAAGACAAGCGTGACAGTGAGCAAGAGTCTGCAGTCAGCACAGTGGATATCCCCGAGAATATTTTGTGTCCTTTGTATTCATTATCTTCAAGAAATACCACTTCACAAGTCACATTATTTCAGTGTAATGCAGAGCCTAGAAACACGTGAAGCAGTGTAAACAAGGAAACTGATATGCCAGTGAGAGACCATAAACCAGAAGGAATGTACTGGAAATCTTTAGCATAGTGCCCTAGGGTGCAAAAAAAAGTGACTGGACTGCAAAAAAATCCCTTCTATCAGCCCTTTGGGCTTTCGGACAACTTGAAGATTACTGAAACTCTAAACAAAGAAATGCAAAGAATGTGTGCAGAGACAGGGTGGGGCCAAGTGCAGGAGGCAATGAGTTAGACCTGATAGGTGCACACAGTAGGTCAGCAGGCTGGAGCTGGGCTGGAGGGAAGGACAGGCCATGGCTTCGTGCCACCTCAGACTCCCAAATCCCAAACCTTCAGCAAGGAAACCAACCCCAGCTCGGTGCAAGAGCTGGGGCCCCCTGGGCCACACAGGGGTCAGGGCAGAGGCCCTCTGAGGTCACCACTGTCACAGCAGCAACCCCCTCTATCAGAGGGCGTGCAGGCAAGAGAAAGACAGGAGAGGCGCATAGAAGAGTCCTCTGGGCATGGGTCAGCAACAGACCAGTAAACCCGAAATACCCCATATCTACTACCAGGAAGGTTGCAAGTTTAAGTAATCAGCACTAAGACCCAAGTCCCTACCCCATTCCTGGGAAGGCAGCGCCAGCAGTGCCCCCTAGTGGCCAAACACGCAGTTCTCAGGAGGGGGAAAGGTCCAACTGGATCTCTCCAGCCTGGGAAATGCCCAGCCTCAGCCCCTGCAACCGCTAAACGCCTAAAGCCTGCCACAGACCCCCTCCTCTGCTCTGGTTTCAGGCTACCCACCTGCACCACTTCCCCTGCAAGGACAGGCCTGGGTCTGCATGAGAGGGGCAGCCCCTTAGGCCCCCCCAATTCTTTGGGCTTTTCAGGTTCTCTGCCCAGGGACTTAAGCTGCATTCCCCAGGGGCCAGCAGGATGACGGGGGTAACTGTGGTGTCATTAGGCCTCCTTCTAGAAGTTTAAGAAAAACTAAGGTTGGTTTGTCTTCTCATTATTTTTATACATTGCGGTGAAATTCATGTAACATATAATGAGCCATTTTAAAGTGAGCATTCATAACATTATGCTACCACCACCTCTATCTAGTTCCAAAACTCTACCACCCAAAGGAAACCCTGTACCAATCAAGCATTTGCTCCCCATTACTTCCCTTCCTTGGCCCCTGGCAACCACTCACCTGCTCCTTTGTCTCCATGGATTTAGCTCTTCTAAATCCTAAAAGTCCCTAAAACATGCCTGGCATATGGTACCCAACAAATATTATTACTGAGTACTATATATTGAGTAATATACTCAACAGGTTGACATTATTATAGTAAATATTGGTATTACCATCCTCGATGGCTAAATCCTGAACCCCAAACTCCCTTTCAGTGCTCTTTGCTGAACACCCATGAGAAACAAAAATTATTGGATTAAGCCAATGGATTCAGCCCCCACCCCCAAAAGGCAAGGAGATAGCCCCAAAGCCCCTTCCTAGGGAGGCATCTGTCTGAGGGCCAAGGGCAGTGCTGCCCCTTTCCACATGGGCCGGGGGAGGCAGAGATGACCCCAACTCGGCCCTAGGATGCCTCCTCACCTTCCCCCACGCTGGATCACCCCAGACCTTGCAGAGCTGGTCAGGGTCTGCCTCCACCTTGAAGCCTGCCAAGTGCCCAGCTCCCAGAGCTTCCTCTCTACCCAGCCCTCTCGCCGCCCACGCGGACCTCGCAGGGCTCTTAGCAGGGCCCTTTTCTCCTCTGCTAGGAACGAGGTGCAGCCTGTGTGTGGGGCTGGCTATCAGGCCTTCCTCGTAGCTCTGAGGGTTATAAGAAAGCCCACCCAGGAGAGACGAAATGAGCTCGTGCAGAAAGCATCTTAACACTAGTAGATGTTCCAGATGAGGAGCAGGCACAGACAGGAAACTAATTAGGATCTGCTGAATGGAAAAAAGATGTGGCCTAAGCACGTGGCCCGCAGCCCTGAAGGAAGAACGTGGATCGGAGAGAAAGGGAGTGGAGCGGGAGCTGGAGAGGCACCACCGAAGGACCGGATGTTCCTCGGGGCCTGCCCAGGGAAGGTGTCCACAGCACCTGGCGTGCGTGGCTCTCCTCCCAAGCGGTCCCCGCTAAGCCTACGCGGTAGCCTCACTGGAGGGCTCGCGCTTGAACCAGACCGTCTGCTGAGCTGGTGGGGTGGTACCCACAGGTGCCCCCACAGTAGCTATTGCGCCAGGAGTCTGCAGAGGGCGCCCCGGCCCAGCCCCAGAGTGGGCAGAAGAGGGAGGGGCTCTCGCAAGGGTCTCAGTACCGCCACTCTGTGGACAGATGGGGAACTGCAGGGGCCTGCTGCGACGCCTACACTGGCTCAGAGGACTTCCCAGGCCAACGGGGCAATCACACAGCAGGGAAGGACGCTCCTTTCTCCACCAGCAGATCGGGAGTTATGGGGCGACCCAGAGGGCCCACCCACCTTTTCCAAACTCAAGCAAAGGTGACAGGCTGGCGAGCATCAGGCTTGGGTTTGCGCCATAACTCAGGTGCCCGAGCACCCTGCAAGGGACGCGGTACACTGGAGCAGGATGTGGTGGAGGGAGAGTCCTGTACCTGCATTCGTCACCCTGGGGGGCTCCAAGGCAGACGGCGTGGGGCACCTTATAATGAACACGTGTGCTCCATGGTGGCTCCAAGTCCCCCAGGCAGCTCTGTGGGGTCTGATCCTCGTCCTTGCTGGGACAGGGATGGGCATAAAGCAGGGGTACCCGTAGCTTCATCGTATTTACAAGCTCATGTAGGAGCTACTGAAACTCAAGCCTCACTGAGTGTCCTCCCCAAAGCAGGCACGAAAGGCAGCGTGTCAGTGACGTCCGCAGGTGCACGGAACCCCAGGCTGCCAGGCTCCGCTGACCAGCGCCCCCGCGTGGTGAGCGAGGGAAAGTCAGCGGCTGCTCTGCCAGCCAAGCTTGTGGGTGTGTCCGCCCAGGAAGGGGGGGTGAGGGAGTGTCTTTCCAACCACAAAGGCCTTCTATGAGCTAGCCTGGCCCAGCCTGGGACCTGGGTGCTGAGGAAAGGGCCAACATCCCCAGGACCAACACAGTCTGTACAAAAACCTGCTTCAATACTTGCGCTGCTAGTTAATTTTGCAAGGCTTCCGTGCGTGGTGTCTTGGTGACTCCAGCGTGTGCTGTTAATTTAGCCCTTGAACCACCACAGACTCTTGTACCACGCAGCCATAAAAAGGAACTCATAGGCTTTTTACATAAGAAAGCAGAGAGAAACAAACTTTGTTCAGTAGAGTTTAAGGGAAGAAAGCAAGGACTCCAAGGGGTACTTAACCAGGGCAAAGAAGCCCCAGAAGGGTCAGTGCTATGGGATATTTAAGCCCTTTTGTAGGGTAAATGGAGAAGTGATCAGGCTTTTCTGCCCTCCCGCCATTGGCGTGATGGACACCTGCGGCCCTGCACGCGTGCCTAAGTGGGCATGCGTGAGTGGGCGCACCTGGGCTGAGACGCGGGCGTATAAGGGTGGCGTCATGAGGACGCCAGCAGAGAGAAGAGGAGAAGACAAGCAGAGAGAAGAAAGAGAGAAAGAGGTTAGAGAGCACAGAGCAAAGATGTGCCAGGGGCTGGGAGACTGGCCAGCCTCCTGGCCTCCCCACCCCCCTACCTGCCATGTACCTGGTCACCTTTGATATAATGGTGCAATAAAAGACTAAAAAAGCCACCGCGGGCTCCAGGACTCCTCCCTGACCCATCTGCTCACAATCATCGAGAACTTGCTCTGTGACCCTGCTGGCACCACGCCTTTTTTCTCTGTTCTAAAATCTCATCATCCTACTTTGTGATCAGCTCTTTCTCCAGTGGCTGTGCTCCTCCAGACACAGAGGCCTGTTTCCCCAGCTCTTATTTTAGAGCTTACCTCCCCTATCAAGATCTCTTAAAATTTACTCTCCTTATTAGTCGTAAAATTTACTGTGCGCGGGTCTCCCTGCTGATGCAGGGGGTTAAGACATAGCGCTATGAGGCATCCGCAGCTGAAACGGGTTAGCGGAGGCTCTGACTGAGACAAGGGTCAGAGGAGGACCTGAGGCCAGAGAGCCCCCAAAAAGCTCCTGTAGCGGCAGGATGGGGGTGCTGGAGGCAGGTTCGGGATGGTTCTGGGCAGATGGGTCAGGGAAGGAGAGTCTTGGAGCCCTCGGTGGCTTTTCATACTTTATTTAGTAGAGGTGGCCAGGTACATGGCAGGCAGGGGTGCCAGGGGGCCGGGAGGCTGGCAGGCCTCCCAGCCCCCAGCGCATCTCACCCTCTCAGCTGCTGCTTCTCTCTCTGCTGCTGCTGCTGCTGCTGCTGTCGGTTCTCTCAGTCCGTCCTCACAGTTCTGTCTGTTGGTTCTCGCAGTTCTGGTGTCCTCATGACGCTGCCCATTTATGCCTGTGTCCAACACAGGTGCGCCCACTTGCGCATGCCCACCCTGGAGTGCTCACAGCACCTCAGGTGTCCACCATCAGTGGTGGGAGGGTGGAAATACCTGATCAACCTTTACCCTACAGCCACCAACAAACAGCTCTCTGAGACACCATGCACACGGCCTTTGGTGCTCCTTCCAGTCAGTGTCAGCCAGGACCGAGTCCCAGTCCCTACAAAGGCCTTCAGTCTCTCTCTCTCCCCTCCTCAGAGGGCAGCTGCTGGAGGCTTCTCTCCTTTCTTCGAAGACTGGAACCGTCTTCTCCTCTTCCTCTGCAGGAGCTCTTCTTCCTCGGGGCTGCTGCTTCTCCGTCTGCTCCTCCAGGTCACTCCAAATCCCAATATGAATCCCAACTCCAATGCTCCCGTCCACCCAGCGTTATATTCACTTTCAAGATGCCCCCACACACAATCTGTTTGGTCCATTTTCCAATCCTGCACCTGATTGGTCCATTTTGGCCTGTTCCAGAATTCAGGAAGTGTAACTAACAAGAGGGGCTCTGCTACCATTGACTTGTGGTGAGAAGCCTCCAGAGTCCTGTATCAATCAACCCACAGCTCACACCCGATTGGTCCATTCCACGATCCAGGCAGCACACTGCTACATAAAAGGTCTCTGAGGTAGGACTGCCACACTAACTTGCAGGGGAGCCAGAGACCACTCCTCCTGCCAGCTCAGTAACAGAGCCACAGCAGTGCAAGTTCAATCCCAGCCAGAGAGGGGACCCACATGGTGCAGCAGACCTCTCCTGCCTCGCCCGCTGCTCCCCTCAGTAGTGTGTTTCCCCTGTTCTGCTCCCTACTGTCCCTGGTGAATCCTCTCATCTCCCGTGACTCTGGCCTGTACCCCAGCTCTTGTGTGCATAAATCTTTTTTAAAAAATTTGCTATGCTCGGGTCTCCCTGGTGGCGCAGTGGGTTAAGCAATGCACTGTGAGTCAAGCCACAAACACTGCAGCATGAGTTCGATCCCTGCCGCCGGCCAGGGAGGGGACCCACATGGCGGAGTGGACCTCTCCTGCCTCGCCCGCTGCTCCCCTCAACAGTGTGTTTCAGTCAGTCTGCCTGTTCTGCTCCCCACTGTCTCTGGTGAATACTCTCACCTCCCGTGACTCTGGCCTGTACCCCAGCTCCTGTATGCATAAATAAATAAATCTTAAAAAAAAAAATTTTGCTATGCTCACTAGCCCTCCTGGATTTCTCTGCCATTATCTCAGAAGCCACTTTAACTCTCCCAAAGTTCCTGCCTGCACTGTCCCTGAAGCTGCCTAACTAACCCTAACGTGCCCTAGGACTCACCTGCGGTGGCAAATTCACAGAGTGGAAATGGGCTGGTGCGTGCTGCCACTGCATATCACCCCAAGCCTGGAAGTCAGGGAGGAAAGGGGACTTGCCCAGATAATGGCAGCCTCAGATTTCAATTCCAGGTAAATTTCTCATCCAAAATGGAGACAAACTCCAGTCCAGTGTTTGCACAGATCTGGAGAAACCCCTGTGGAGTGGGTGCCCCCTGTCTACCCACCTAGTTAGGAAGGCAGGGGGGTGAAAAGCCAGGCTGGACAACAGGCTGCGCTCAGCTCTGCTACGCCCTCCCCAAAGCAAGACCGCCCTTCACAGACCCTGCATCAGGCCCACCCTCACCGTAACGAGCATTACATGCACCTGCATTACCCATTACATGTAATGCTTCTTTGCTGTACATGCAAAAGGGGTTTTATAAATTTGCTTTTGAAATGACTTGACTATGAGTACCATTGAATCGAATGTTGGCTGTGGTTTCTCTTCAGTCATCCTGCATATCATGGAATGCTTGCCAAGAATCCAAATTACAAATCGTTGTCAGAATGACATCTGTATGGGCACCAAACTTAACAAACACAAAAGTTGATATGCAACTTCCTGAGGCATTTAGTTAAACATTTGTCAATTATGACGTTGTCTTTTTCGTATTTTCATGGCCCGTGAAGTTTTTCCCAAGGTCTCTGAAAGTTCCTCCCTGGCTCCTGGACAGGACAGGTTTGCACGCAATGCCCTGGTCTCCTCCCCACTCCACACATCCAGACCAGCCCGGAAGGCCCAGCTGCAAAAACACCCCTCCCAGATTGCCCGGGGAACCTTCATAGGAGCAACTTTACTCATTCTGAAAACAAAAGGATTTGCCAATGTTGGATTAAATGGGATTGAGTGCTGCAGGCCTTATTGGCGTTTCACGCAAATAAAAGCAGGAATGAGGCAATACTTTGAGGGGCTGAAGGTTCCCACAGCGGGTTTAGAAATCAGGGTCCTGTCATCCTAATCAACTACCCACTCCCTCTGGGAGCACAGTCAGCAACCCCTCTCAGCTCTCCCAGGAGGGGTGTCTGTGAGGGTCTGTGGTGCCAGGAAGGTGTAGCAGCAGGAAGGCAGCACAGGAGCAAGGTTCGGGATGGTTCTTAGCAGACAGGGGGTAAAGGAAAGGAGTCTTGGAGCCCTCGGTGGCTTTTATGCTTTTATTATTAGTGGTGGCATCAGGTACATGGCAGGCATGGGTACCGGGGGGCCTGGGGACTGGCAGGCCTCCCAGCCCCCAGCGCATCTCACCCTCTCAGCTGCTGTGCTGCTCTTTTGTTCTCCCGCTGCTCTCACTGCAGCTCATTGGTGCTCTCGCTGTTGGTCGTTCCTGGCGTCCTCATGATGCCGCCCATTTAAGCCCACGTCCAACGCAGGTGCGTCCACTTGCGCATGCCCACCCTGGAATGCTCGCAGCACCACAGGTGTCCATCATCACAGTGGTGGAGGGTAGAAAGACCTGCTAGTTCTCTGACCCTACAATCTCCCTCTCTCACTCCCACCCCACTCCCCTCCCTCTCTGTTTGCCTCAGTTTGCAGTCAGGTTTTAGTTTATTATTGGCTTGGCTTTGTCCCTTGTTTCTCTGTGTTTGTAGGGTAAAGGTTGATCAGGTATTCCCACCCTCCCACTACTGATGATGGACACCTGCAGTGCTGCGAGCAATCCAGGGTGGGCATGCGCAAGTGGGCGCACCTGTGTTGGACGTGGGCTAAATGGGCGGCGTCATGAGGACGCCAGAACTGTGAGCATGGACAGAACTGCGAGAACCAACAGACAATTGTGAGGACCAACCGACAGTACCAGCAAGAGAACAGCAGCCGAGAGGGTGAGATGCACTGGGGGCTGGGAGGCTAGCAGGGCCTCCCAGCCCCCCGGCACCCCTGCCTGCCATGTACCTGGCCACCTCTACTAAATAAAGTATGAAAAGCCACCGAGGGCTCCAAGACTCTCCTTCCCTGACCCATGTGCTCAGAACCATCCTGAACCTGCCTCCAGTGCCACCACCTTCCATCCTGCCGCTATAGTGTTCCATATATAAGTGAGGCCATGCTCTTTTTGTGTTTTAGCCTCAGTCGTGCAAGCATGCCAAGCTGGGTAGGTTCGTTGTCAGGTCTCACAGATGAAAAAGACGAGTTTTCAGTGTATTTTGCAGGCCTTTGATGCTGGGGTGAGAGTGGGGGAGCCACATACACACAGGCAGTTAGAAAAACCCCAACACTAAGAGGCAGAACAGCAACTCCACTTCCTGGTCCCCTTACACTGTTAAGTGCTCACAGACACACAACTGATATATTGTTGCAAACACAAGGCCTTCTTGTTGGTTTCTAGATGTCCCAGGTGGAAAACACGCATGGTCAGGTATAGTCTGTTGTGTGCAAGGTGAAAAATAACCCCATTACTCATTTTCCTTACAATCATCCTTTCCAGTTCCATCCATGTTGTCAAAAATGGCAGTTCATCTTTTTTGCAGCTGAATAGTATTTCAGTGTGTGTGTGTGTGTGTGTGTGTGTGTGTGTGTACATCTTTCTGATCCAACCCTATGTCTTTGGGCACTTAGAGTGCTTCTTAATGGCTATTATGAAAATAGCTGCAATGAACACAGGATTACATATATCCCTTCAAATAAAGTGTTTTTGCATTTTTCACATAGATACCTAGGAGTAGAATTTCCAGATCATAGGTAGATCTATATTTAACGTTTTGAGAAACATAGGGGTTGGGCCAGTCTACATTACTGCCAACAGAGTAAAAAGATTACCTTTCTCTCCACATCCTCAGCAACACTTGTTGTTCAAAGAGTATTTTGATAAAATGTAAAAAGACAAGTTAAAATACCTTAAAAACACAAAATTACAGATATGACCTCAACTGAAAAAGGCCTTTTTCAAAGAAAGACCTTAGAAAAAATAAAACTATATTTAAAATAAAGAATTACATCTCAGGCCTGCAGATGAACAAATATTTGTTAAACCCTAGACTGTAAGTGGGCTTTTTTTCTCTGTTTTCTGTACTTTCCAAATTTCTTTCATGAAAGATACTTTCTTTTCAGATAGGAAACAGCACTAACGCCTTAATGTTTTAGAATTATTTGATCTCCACAAACATTTGGAAGAGAAATTTCTGAGAAACTAAAACACCTCAAAGCAAGTTGTTTTTAAAAATAGTGGGGAGGTTGCTAAGAAACCCTTTAACTTGGTATTATCTTTAGGAATAGGCCTCAGCAAACGCTGAGAATGTACGAGGGACAAGAAATGGAACAAACTAAGTTAAGAGGGAGTCCTGGCTGTCCTGAGTGCTGCTTATGCCTTCAAAAGAACCTTCTGGAAAGATCTTTGAATCCTATTTTCTTGTTTTACAAATGAAGAGACACCGCCTTTTTATTACCTTTTTATTACACCACCTTCTTGGACAGTAAGTTCACTTCATCCCAGCAAAGTACCTCTCCTTGGGCAGATGAGGCCCCTGTGGCCCTAGACCCTCCCCCTGGCCAGGTCTGGGGCTGCCACAGCCACTGACACCTCCGAGCCTGTTTCTCCAACCAGAAATTGGCCAGAGCTGTGCATCCCGCAGCCATCTCCCAGCACACACACTCAGTTCTTCGTGTCAATTGCTGGAACAAACTGACATAAGAAGATGCCTTCCAGACTGAAGGTGCCAATTTCGCCAGTAGCCCTCAGGGGGCAGGAGCAACGGGCGCTCTCTCCAGAGACTTCCCCCACCCCCATGGCCCCCAGTCTTCTGCCCAGGAACAGACAGGGTTGTATGGAGTTGCTGACAGGAGGGAGGTACCAGATGCCTGGCCCAGGCCCTCAATTCCACAGGCTCAAGCTGTTCAGACTAACCGTTTCTGAAGCTGCGGCCTTTTTTCATCCCCCCACACAGCAGCAGCAGCCACTGGCATCTCTGCCAACCCAGGGCCCTGCAAGGCACAGGGCACGTTTCACTTTCTTCCCTCACAGACGAGCAACCTCTGCGCCCAGAGGTAATCCAGAAACTGAGTAGCACAGGACAGAGCCCGGTTGGCTAAGCCTGGGCTCAGAGGCACAGGAGGACCGCGACCTCGTGCAGAACCCGCCAGGGAGCTCGCAGGTCTCCGGGCCACACCTTCAGTGGGCTGGGAGCGCAAAGGGTAGGACCTGGAACAGCAGGAGGGAGGAAGTACAAGATGGGCGCGTGCCCTCCAGGGGAGCAGGCTGGGCAAGGGCCTGGAGACAGCAGATGGGTCCCGGGCCTGTCCCTCTCCCCCACACCTCCCTTTAGTCAGCTTTCACATGCAAACACATCAGCCAAGCCCTGTGGCAGCCTCAGAATATGCAGCACCTCTCCCTGGACTCTGGAGACCTCCCTGTCCCCTCCTGGGCCCTAGAACCCAGCCTGCTAATGGCGGGGTGTGTGTGTCAACTGAAGGTGGGGTGGGAGGGGTTACAGCGTGGGGACATGGTCCTGAGGCTCACCCTGCCTTCTTCACATGGCTGTCTTCTCAGGGCCGAGGAGCCAGGGCCAGGCCAAGCAGAGGCGCTGGGGCCGGCCTGGGACTGGGCCTGCGGAGTCTTAGTTACTGATTTCATTTTCGTGAAGTCTAAGGTCGTTGCATTGGTTTTCCAGTAAAAGAAATTGAGTTCCAAAAACAAAAACAGAATCTGCTGTACCTCCATCCAAGATGTTCCTGGACCAGCCTCAGTCACTCCCAGCCACCACAGATCTCCCAAGAGACCACACTGCCTTCTTATTACTTAAATAATGTTTATTTCTCATGCACTAGGAAATACGGGACCGTATGAAACACTGAATTTCACAGCAGAAGCCAAAGTCCAGAACAACAGAGGGCACGAGCTGGGACCCAGGACCGGTCAAAACTCAAGGACCATACTGGGGTCACCCCCACGGAGAGCGGGGACAGACCCCGGACTCTGCAGCTGCAGTGGCCCCAGACACAGCACAGGGCACCGCCCCCTCCCACAGAGGCACAGGAAGCCCACACCAGAGGAGCAGTGGGCGGAGGGAGGCGGCCCGGCAGACTTGGAGGAGGCAGCGGGCTGGCGCCTTGGATGCCGAGTCCTGGCAGCCAGGACTTCGAGGGGTTCTCAGGCCAGCCCCACCCGCCACCAACCGATGGGCGCGCTGCGGCCCCAGTGCCCCTGTGGTCACAGAGGACATCCGCAGGCCCCACCCGGGGACCGAGAGTCAAGCTCCAGTCACAGCCCTGATTTAACTCAGCAGAACCCCAAAGGCTGGGGGGCCAGCCCCCCACAGCTGTCCCTTGCCCCTGTGCACAGACGCCTGCGGGACAGCTGGGCTCCTGAGGGTCCCGGGACAGGGCAGGGCCGCCGATGCCGCCAGAGCCGGACCGAGAGCGAAGCAGACCCTGGACACCGCTTCTCTGCAGCGCCCAGGACGGACACGGGTCAGACACATGCAAGACGGAGCGCAGACGCACGGACACATGCAGAGACCACGACGGGAGGAGGGTGCGAGGACAGACGTGAGGGAGGGGCGGGGCGGGGGCCGGGGCCAGGCTCACTGGGGCCCGGGGCTGGGGGGCAAGCCCGGCTCCTCCGGGATGGTCTCCAGCATCTCGCTCTGGACGGCCTGCGTGATGAGCGCCAGCTCCTGGCACAGCGTCTCGTAGCGGTAGCCCACGCGGATGTCCGGCACGTTGGTGCGGCGGATGTCGTTGCCCTCGGGGCCCTCCTTCGTGTAGTTGGGACCCAGCCAGTGGCTCTTCACCTGGTGAGGGCGACAGGCAGCTGTAGCCAGCACCGAGGGGCCAGCCCATGCCCTGAAGCACCCAGGCCAGGGCCCCGGGGGCTCCCCGGACAGGGGGAGGAGGCATGCCGCGGGGCCAGCGGAGGAGGTACCTTGTGGGAGAAGCCGCTCATCAGCACGCTGTTGCGCGCCAGCTCACACATGTCGCAGGAGCTGAGCTTCCACACCTGCGTGGCGATGCTGTACTCCTCCATCAGGGGCTCCTGCTCGAGCAGGGTCCTCAGGCAGGTGCTCCCTCCCTCCCCGGGGGGGCGTGCATGGTGCATCCCCCCAGCAGGAGGCAGCACTCACCCCCCCCCACCTGCCCCTCCCACCACCTGCCTTTCTGACCTTGGTGAAGTGGAACTGCAGAGGATCATCGGTGGACAGCGAGACCATGAGGCCACGGGACAGGTACTCGGGCAGTGGGTTCCGGTGGTAGCTGAGGAAGAGGCTGTTGTTGCTGAGCGGGGACATGGCGATACCAATCTGGGCCAGGTAATACAGGTACTGCAGGACTGGGGCCTGGATGGGCCAGAGGAGGGAGAGAGGGGGACTGTCAGGCGACACCCAGGCCGGGGAGAACGCCTGGTTCTGGGGAGCGCTGGCAAGAGCGAGGGAAGAGTCCAGACTGGCAGATGCTCCAGGGTCGGCGACAGCCAGAACCCAAGTTGGGAGCTCAGGGTAGAGACAGGTGCAGAGGGGTCCAGACTGGGGGCTGTGCGCGGAGGGTCAGTGCTGAGGGGGCCTGAAAGTTGGGGGGAGAGGGCCGGGGAGGGCACTGACCTTGCGCAGCAGCAGACCGTGGGAGATGTTCTCGGCCAGCATGAAGGCCGACACCAGGTGGTGGATGGGCCCGGCCTCCCCACAGTGCGGCCGCAGCACGAACGTGTGGAAGCCCCTCTGCCTGGGGGCACGAAGAGAGCATCATCTCTGAACTTGGGCTTGCCTGGGCACCCACCCTCTCCCACCAATGGCCACGTGGGCCTGGGACACGGGGAGGGGAGAGCCCTGGCTGCAAGGGCCGAGCCAGGGCGCCCCAAGGGCAGAGAAAGACTGTCCAGTCTAGCGAGGGCCTGGGTCCGGGAGGAGGGGCGGGCAGGGCGGGCACCTGCGCAGGTGGTTCAGCATGGCCATGTTGGCGAAGGTGTAGTACAGGTAGTAGGCGTAGGGCGGGTTGTCCTCCTCCATCCAGGCCTCGGGCAGGGGGCTCTCCAGGTTGAAGACGTGGTTCTCAGGCTTGGACTCGTCGTCCACGCTGTCAAAGCCGTCCACCTGCACGGCACCCTGGGGTCAGAGTGCACCGGGCCTGCGGTCAGCGCCCTCCCATCCCTGGCCCGGGGTCACCCCCTCACGTGCTCCAAGAAGAGGTGCAGCTCCGGGTGACTGGCCGGGTGCACGGTGGCCTCGAACAGCGGCAGGAAGATGTTCGCCAGCATCTCCTGGAAGCTGGCCAGCTGGCCCTTGGTGCGGTACACATCACTGCGGCGGGAGGCACACACGTCATGTGCAGGTCAGCCGGCAGGCGCGTGCCCAGCAGGCCCCTGGCCCGCGATCACAGACGTGCTTTTGAACCACGCCGGACAGCCCACGGTGGGCCCAGGCAGCCCCTCCTGTCGTGGAAGCGCTCAGCCGGGACAGAGCAGGCCAGCTGTCCCAGGAGGGCGAGAGACCGGCCCTGGACCCCTGCGCTGGACCCCACGCCGCTCCCCGCTCCAAGGGGCACTCACAAGAGGCGGGGCACCTGCACAAGCCAGCGCACGTTGGGCGAGTGGACCCGGTGCATGACCGCCCAGCGAGCCAGCTTGTCCCACTCGTCCCGGGAGCGGCCGTAGATGGAGAGCCGCAGCTCCGCATTCTGGTACTTGCTCTCCTCCAGGTCGGACATGACCTCCTGCGGACACACAGAGCGCCGTCGCCCTCGCAGCTGTGCGCCGTCCCTGTCTGCGCCTGCCAAGGGCGCATGCCTCTCCGCCGCCCTCCCTCACCGCCTGCCAGCCCGGGCTCTCCCTGGGTCCAGGCGAGGGCTGCCAAGGCAGAGCCACCCCCTCACCTTGATGATGTGAGCAAAGTACTTCCCAGAAACCCTGTTGTCGGTCTTGATGAAGATCTCTCGGAGGACGGACTCCCCGATCGGGTTGTACTTGGCATTGAACTTGTCGAAGCGATGGAAGGTGTTCCTGTCCTGAGGGGAGGAGCAGGCCCAGGTCACCCCGGCCCCCTGCCCGCACGCCGACCCCGCCCCTCGGCCCAGCCGCCGGGACCAACCGCGTGCACGTCCAGGGTGTCCACGCTCAGGTCGTAGGCGGTGAGGTTCATGCTCTCGAAGACCTCCCGCAGCGTCTGCTCACGGCCCTGCTCCACGTGCACGATCTCCTCCAGGTGCCGCTTCATCGCCCGCTTGATGAAGCGCAGCAGGTGCTTCTGGTTCATGCAGGACGAGGCGTGGATGTGCGTGTCCACCTGGGGAGGGACGGGGCTGCTGGGTCCACCCGGAGCCAGGAAGGCCCGAGCCAGGACAGCAGGACGGCGCAGGCCCTCCCAACGGGATGCCCGGGGCGAGGGCCCACCTTGCGGATGTTGTAGAAGTCCCGGTGCGGCACCTTCTTCTGGGCGGCCAGCTCCTTCATCTCGTTGAGCAGCACGTGCATCTGGAACTTGGAGCTCAGGTACTGCAGCCGGCGGTAGCAGAACGACTTTCTGGGCAGCAGAGGACAAGGGCTGAGCGTCAGGGCCAAGGGCCGCACCCACCGGGGGAGGGCCTGGGTCGCAGAGGAGGGAGGCAGGAGGGGACAAGACCCAGGCTGCCAGGGCACAAGGGGCTGGCAAAGTCTAGGCCTCGGTGACTGTTGGGGCGAGAAATGGGGCGATAGTCTCTGCAGAGCTGAGGCTGCAGACTGAGGCCTGGGAGAGGAGCCAGGGACAGGCGGGGACTCACATGGGGCCGTTGATAATCAGGGCCATCAGCACATTGACGTCCGCCACGAACTCCTGCAGGTCGGGGTACGGCAGCTCCACCTCTGAGCAACTGGCATGTAGGGGAGCTTGGGTGAGGAGGAAGCCAGGCTCCATGGGCCCTCCCAGGCTGGCGCACACCCCGCAGCGCCCCCCACAACCCTCTTACTGCTCGTCGGGGTCCCTGCGGGTGTACACGTGCACCACGCCCCGCACCATGCGCAGGCCCAAGCCCAGGTCCCCCGGCATGGTGCTCGGCTCGCAGCGCTCGTAGGGGTGCTGCTCCAGCGCGGGAGGGTGCACCGGGGCATCTGCAAGGGTGGATTGAGGGAGTCAGCGCTGGGAGCCTTCCAGACCACCCACTGCCCAGTCCTGAGGCCCGACAGAGGGCCGAGGCCTCAGAGGCACCTGCAGACGCGCAGGAGCCTAGGTGTGGGCAGCGGCAGGCCCCAAGCTCAGGGAACCGGGGGAGGGACAGGGCATCGGAGAAGGGCCGGAATGGGGTTCCCACCAGCAGACACAGGGGTGTCGGGGCCCTGCTCGTAAGTCCGGGTCTCCAGGGGCTTCTCGGCCAGCTGCTGCAGGTACCGCCGGGTGGTGGGGCAGAAGCTCTGCAGCGACAGGGCCATGTACTTCTCCCGGATGAAGAGCGCCCGCACCACGCTTTTGGCCGCGTCCAGCAGGTCTGTGAAGGGCACCTGGAGATGAGATACATTCCTCGGTCCCTGACCGACCAGGCCTGCAGCACCTCGAGGCCCTATGTCCAGAAACCCAGGACAGCCTGTCCCAGCCTGTCCATTTGCACCCACCAGGCCTTCGGCCCCTCTGCTTCTGGGAAGAGAAGCGCCCTCTCCAGCCCCCATCCCCACCCCGGATCCCGGCATAGAGCCCGAGGCCCTGCACACTCACCCCACACTTCTCCTCCCCGGAGATGGTGACCCGCTGGAATTCCCGCTCCAGCGCCACATCCCGCTCCCGCAGACCGCGGTCTCCCTGGCCCTCGCCCTGCTCCTTGTAGAGCCTGTGGAGGGAGATGGCACGGGAGGGGCTGGCGCCCGGCAGCCGGCAGCCCCACCACCTCCCCGGGGCCCCTTGCCCTCCTCACTGGAGGTCTGAGTCACTGTCCGTCTTCAGGAAGTCTTGCTTGGCCCGCAGGAGGATGTCCGGCTCCAGCCTAGAGGTGAGGGGAGAGGTCAGGCAGCTTCACGGCGGCCCTCGCTCTGGGGCCTAGTCAGGCCCGCGCTGTGCCGCGCTGGATCTCACGGGGCTGCGGGCAGAGCCCGAGCCGTGCGGCTGTTCTTGCCCGTCAGAGAACGCAGACCCAGGAACGGAGCGGCGAGGTCCGGCCACCCGAGGGGAGAAGAGACCGAACCTGCACGCGGACTCCAAGGCCCGTGCGTCTCACCACCGCTGCGGCCGCCTCTCTGGCGCCGAGAGGATGAGTTGGGAGAGGGACGGAGATGGGACTCGGAAGCGTCCACGTGGCAGGAGGGACACTGGGCAGACTACTACGCGCCCCACCCGGCTGTGCCCGCCCCCCGCGGCTGCCCAGCGGTGCCCCTCCACCCCGCGGCTGCCCGGGGCGCAGGGACCCGCTCACTTGACATCCTGGCTGATCTGCCGCTCCAGGCGCTGCCTCCGCTCCTCCAGCTGCTCGATGGGGCTCTCCTCCGGGAACTCGTAGGGGGCGCTGCGAAGCTCACTCTCAGCCAGGGAGCGGCTGAACAGCTCCTGGTGGAGGGAAGGGAGAGTCAGAGCTCCGGTCCCCAGCCCAGGCCCTCCCTCAGAGTCTGGGGGCGGGGGGAGGGCAGCAGGAGCTGGGCGCCTGGGAGAGGCAGCGGGCGCAGGGCACAGCCAAGCGTGAGATGAGGCCAGCTGAGGTGAGGGCGGGGAGCAGTGGGGCCGCAGGGTGAGGGCGCGGCCGGGCCAGGCGATACCTCGGCGATCTCCTTGCACTTGCCATCCATAGACGTGCGCAGGTCGAGCGGGAAGTGCTTGAGGCAGGGGGCAGGGCCTGGCAGGGACCGGGCAGACTGCAGCGGAGGGGCCCCCAGCCCACCCCGAGCCTCTGTGGAGACAGCGGTGCCAGGGCTGAGGGAGGAGGGTCGGGCCTGGGTGCACTGGGAGCCCTGGGCGCCTCCCCACCCCGGCCAGACCCAGAGAAGGGCTAGAGCCCAGGAAGTGGGCCGTCCCTCCCGGGGCCCAGTGAGCCTGCACGCACCCCCAGGGTGCCTCAGGGTGCTGTGGGGAACCCTCGCCCCTTCCAGGCTCAGGGTGGGTGTCCTGACACCGCCCCTAGAACAGCGGGTTCATCCTGCGCGGGGCCCACTCCCTCCCGCACGAGGCCCTGCACGTGAGCACTGCCCTGGGCGCGCACGTGCCCACTCCCTCCCGAGCACTCAGGAGCAGGCGGCCACGGGGCAAACCCCGCCCACGGCGTCCAGCAGGCAGTGCGGGCTCAGACAGCCCAGGACGAGCAGGTCCTCTCTCAGGTCCAGAGCCGCGCGTGCCCGTCCTGCAGAGCACACTGTGCCACTGAGCCTGACCTGGGCCCTGGCCCTCAGGGGACGAGGACGACAGGAAGTGAGGAACCTCCTCCCCAGAGGCCTGCCCGCTCCCCCAGGACCCCAGCGCTGCCAAGATGTGGCCTGGCCCAGCCTGCCCCTCTTACTGCTGGCTGCCCCTCCGACGGGAGCTGCCACAAAAAGCCTGCGCCACTCAGGGGGCCCAGCATCTGGGCCGGAGGCCCCGGGGGAGGCTGGGGGAGAGGAGTATTGGGAGCCAGGGGTCTCTCTGTGGAGGGCAGAACTGCTTGGCTGTCCCACCGGCAGACTGGCACAAAAGGCCCTGAAGCTGCAGGTCGCGAAGGGCTGACGGAGGTCCCAGCCCATCTGCAGGACCCCCGGGCTCACAGCTTCAACCGGCCCAGCAGGAAGCTCCCACACCCAACCTGACTCTCCCAGCTAGCTCCGCGGAGTGCTCCCTTTCACCCTCCTTTCCTCTGCACCGTGGCCCAGGGGAGAACCGGAGGCTCTGTCCAGGTAGCACACCCTAAAGTCTCCAGGCCCACTTCCAGATTCCCCAGAGACCAGCCGGAAGGTTGGAGGAAAAGAAGAGGAGGCACCACCCCTGGTGCCAGCGCCTGCCTGGGCCCTACCGCGGCATTCAGGCAGCTCCAGCAGCCCTGTGCCCCATGCCCGCCTGCTTGCTGAGCGGAGCTGCAGCCAGTCCCCCAGGACAGCACAGGGGCCAGCACGGGCTGTACCAAGTCCAGCTGTGTGCAGGGGAACCCTAGATGGTGGCAAGCAGGGGCTGAAGGCTCAGGCGAGCCCAGAAATCGAGGGGAAGGGCATCACAGTTGGGAGATAAGAACCCCAAACTGAACAGGCTTAACCGTTACAGCACCAGAGCCCAGCTCAAAGGGGGCTCCCAGGAGGGAGGAGCAGGGCTGCCTGATAGGGGCAGGCGGGCAGGGAGGGGCCAGCCTTGAAACGCACTGCCCTGGGGGATAATCAGTGGGTAGGGCCTGGCTGGCCAGGGTTAGGAGGGGAGAAAGAGTCCGCTCGGTGCCACACCCAGCAGCCCAGGCCAGCTTCCTCTGCCCAGGGCTTTGTTTTGTTCACCGCTGACCTCTGGGTCCCTGACACGGGGTCCCTTGGGAGACCAGGGCTCTGCTTGGGGGAGAAGCAAGCTGGCCGCTGGGAGAGCGCTTGGTCTAGGTGGGGCCAGTTGCTGAGCCCCCCACAGCCCAGGAGGCTGGTTCATGGCCCCCTGGACCGATGATCCCTGTTCCAAGCCTTCTATTGTATGGGACAAAGTGCGCAGGTGGACGTCTTTGGGAGAAGAGGACAAGAATTTGAAAGACTTGAATCTGACTCTGTTCCCACTTACTGGCAAGACGATAGCCCCAGGGCTTTACGTCCTGTCTATAAGGGAGTGACATGGGTCCTGCCCACCTAGCTACAGCTGCCGCCAGCTCACGGACACTGCTCCCACGTGCTCTACACAATGCTGTAATCCCAACCCGAACTCCTGGGCACTCCGAGCACGCCCCGCAGGCAGGCAGGCCCACTGTGGGGAGGTGGGCGGTTCCAGGGCCCAGTGTAAGCCAAGGCAAGTGAGCACGAAGGGCAGCAGACAGAACAGACTTGGCAGGGCAGCCCGGGTGACGCGATCTCAGTAGGAAGAGGCCGGAGCGGAATGAGGAAGGAAAGATGGGCAGTGGCTCCCCCCGCAGGGCGTCAGCTGGAGCCTGAGGTCCCTGCTTGCCCAAGAAGCCCGGTCCTACACAACTCTGCCCACTCACCCCGCTCAGGGAAGACTGACCACAGACCACCAGACCTCAGGGCTGGGGTACATGGAGCGAGCAGAGCTGAGCCGAAGCCCTCATCTCAGCCCCCCTCCCAGCGGGGCCCAAGGCCTCCACAGCAAGGCTGAGATGACCAGAACAAGCTCCAGCAGCCAGGCCAACCCCAGCCCCACCCCGCACCCCCCACCCTGGCCAGACTGCCACACAGGGCAGCCCAGGGTTCCCCAGAGGTAACCCACAGGCAGTGACCACTACACGCCCTGAGGGCAGATCTAGAGAAGCCAGAAGTCTGTGGGTCCCTTCTTCCAGGGTCTGCACTGGAGGTGCCCGGTCACAGCACCAGGCACGCACACACACGTACGCACACAAATGCACGCACACCATGCATGCACATAGCACACATCAGGCACACTCACACAGTGTGCACATACATGCACTCACATGTACATGCATGCACACACCACACAGGCACATCATGCATGCACGTGCACACAGACATGCACACCATGTGTGCACACGCGCACAGCACACATGTGCATGTCATGTGCACACACGCATGCACGCACACACATGCACACACAAGTCAACCAAAAGCCAGAGAGAGCTCCTCTGTCCCTTCCACCAACTCCAAGATTCCCACCACCGCCTCTGTACGCGTATGTCTGTCCTCCTGACCCAGAGCCCCTCTCACACAGAGGAGACCGCCTGAGGAGGTAGGGAGGTGCCAAGGCACCGACCCACAGTATCAGATGCTGTGGCCTTGTGACCACACAAAGGTGGCCAGACCTAGCTAGCTCCAGGGACATGCCCTTCCACCGCAGGCAGGGCACAGACCTCCGCAGGCAGGGCACAGACCTCTGGGGCAGTGCTGACCTCACCACTTAAGGAAATGCGGAGGCAGACCCTCAGGTTACAGTACTGACGCCTGCAGGGCCTGACCAGGCCATCAGAACTGGAGTGGACCTTCCCTTAACCACACGGCCCCAGGGCAGCAGATAACAGGACCTATCCCCCAGCAAGCACAGGCCGGCTGGGCAGGGGGGCTTGGACTGGGCAGGGGGGCAGGCACCACGCCGCCTGCTCCAAATGGTGCAGTGGTGCCTACCAGAGAGGGAGAGGAACCGGGGGTTCAGGAGCACATGCAGGCGGCAGCAGCCTTGGCCAGCCCGAGACCACCCCACACCTGCACCTGACCGGAAGGAAAGACAGACCAGAAACAGCTGAGTCCCCAACGCTGGGCAACTGGCCTGACACCAGACCCCATCACGGAGCTAGAAATCTGGGGTCACGGAAGAACTGACTGCAGCGGGAGGGCAGCCTGAGCCTGAAGGCACAGCCACTGGCGGAGAGGTCAGTCCACCAGGTGGTCAGCCCCACCCATCCCCCACTCCATTCACACACACCCCACATGCAAGCTCGCACATTCACTCGCTGACACGTGTGCAAACACACCGCTCGCTGCACCCACACCCACTGCTCGGAGGGCAGCATCCCGACAGACAGCTGCCACTCCACACCTCCCCACACCCCCCCCCAGACTGCTGGCCCCAGGATCCAGGATGAGGGGCACCCCAGGGAGGGTGTCGAGGCTGGGCTGAGGGGACCCAGAGGTGGGGGCACGGCCAGCGCCTGAGAGCAGGGAGCACGCGCTCACCTGGGACTGCAGAGGCGGCCTGCAGGCTGGCGCGCTTCGCAAAGGGGTATTTGGCCTTGGGCTTGCTGGGACCTGATGGGTAGGATGCCATGGCTCCGCGGCGGAGGCAGAGGGGGGCGTCTGAGCCGCACTAACTGGGCCTGGCTCGGCCACATCCAACCCCTTCCTCGCCCCGCCCCCAGCGGGAGTGACTGATGCAGGAAGCAGAGGCCCCGCAGGCGGAAGAGGCCCGAGCCACGATTTGTGTGTTGTCAAGGCAACCCAGGGAGCGGGGGCCTCCATCCCCGCCCCTAATCCCTCCCCAGCGCTCCTCAGTCCCAGAAGTGACGTGACTGCTGGTAGCCGGGCCTGGGGGCTGGAGAGGGAGAGAACTAGGTGGGGGGCCAGCCTCCAGCTCTGCACTGACCCCCCACCCCCAAGAGCCCGCGCCCCTTGCCAGGCGCTGGAGCAAAGGTGTCAGAGTCCAGGCTGGCTGCACCAGCCGGGTGAGAAAATAACCACCACCAGGACTCGGACGCGAGTCCCAAGCTCCGAACGCATTCGGCTCAGGGCCGGCGTACTTGGTGAACACCCAGCCCCCTGGGCCAGAGCCCCCCTGTTTCCTTCTGCATCTGACTCCCAGCTCCAGGGTCGCCCAGTTCTGGAAGGAGCGGGGCGAACGAAGAATCCCGGCCGAGTAGGGAGGAGCCTGTCTCGGGAAAATTCCACTGTCCGGCAGAAGCTACCTTCTAGGAAGGCAGGGAGGCCAGGAGGCGGGGGGCGGGGGGTAGTCTGGGGCAGACACCCAACGTCCGGACCTCCCCGTCTCCCCCCACTAGGGCAGTGCGCCCCCAGACCCAGCCCCGGAGGGCTGGCCGCTGCCCCAGGGCTGCACGCCGAGCCGAGACCCCACACCTTTTCACCCAGGCCACTGCTCTCCTCGCCCGGGGACCCTGCCCCAGCCCGCGCGCACACACACCACTCACCTGAGGCCATGCTACCCGAGTCCTGAGGGGTACGGGGGAGTCTCCCCGCCAGGATGCGCACAGCCGGGAAGCCCGGGTCGCGAGGGAGGGGAAGGAGGGCTGGGCTCAGACCCCGGCCGAGTCGGCGCAAGGACCCCTGCCCTGGCACCGATGGGGAAGTGAGGTGGCCCTTCAATATCGCCAGCGGCCAGGACGCCGAACCCCGCCAAGCTCGGCCGCCGCACTGGCCCCGGGAGACCCCGGAGCCCCGAGTCCAGACCCGCACCAGAGAGGCGAGCAGGCCACGTGCTCCCCAGAGAGCGGACCCGGAACTCGTCCGGGCTTCTCGCCACACTCTGTCGGTGGTGAGTCGGGCTCCCCTCGCTGGACTGTGGGGGAGCCAAGCAACAGGTGCGACCCCACCAGAACCTCGCAGGCCGCCGCGCGCCTCCGCCACCCGCCCCGCCGGCCCCGAGGCCCCGCCCCCGCCCCGCGGCCCCGCCCCCGCCTTCTTCTCCGCCGGCGCCACGTGGGCTGCGGCCGCGCGGCGGGCGGCGGGGGCCGGCGGGGTCTTGGGCAAGTTCTGGGCGTCAGGTTCCTGATCTGTGAGTTGAAAGGGGCAACCGCTCCAAGGAGTTGTAGCGAGGGTTTAACGTTATAAGCTCCTTTTCACGATGCCGGGCACAAAGTCAGCGCCCAATAAAGGCAGCTATTCCTGACTCAGGGTTCACTTTTAGCAGCCTTACCCGGAGCTCACACTTCGGGCTGTCTTCTTCTGGCAGGCACCGGTGGGCAGGGTGTGTCCAGCATTCCGGCTCCCCGTCCCACATTTATTTATTTGCGGTAAAGAGCTTAGCTCTGTAGCCAGAATGCCTGGGTACAAATCCAGACTCCCACCTACTTCCTGACCGACCTTGAGAAAGTTACTGCAACTTTCCTGTGCTTGTATTTCATCTGTAAAAATGCATGTAAAGAGAGCCCGTTTCTCCGTGTTTGTGGGGATAAATGAGCTATTCTAATTTGAGTGCTTAAAACCGCCGGTGGCCTCTCGTTACTAACTCAGCTAATATTCACGCCTTATCATTACTTTGTCCTTGATCCTGGCTCCATATCATTCTGACTGCCTAGAAGTGAGTTTGGACTGTTTTGGGAACTGACGCACCTCACTTCACCAGAACCCCTTCCCCCCAAGTGCCAAGGAATCCACCCCGAAAGGAACTTGGGGAAGTACCTATGACTCCACTGAACATCATTAAGTATATTAGCAGCAATTAGATTTCCCCTAGTTCTCTGTCCTGTGGAGTCAGCCCTGCTTTGGCACGCCCAGCTGTACTAAGGCTGTTTGTCCAGCTCCTACCAGTTCTCACCACCCCCCACACGCCCCCGCAGTCCAATTCCTCCCCATACTCTGCCTCTCCCATCTGTCCCACGAGCTTCTCCATCCTGAACCCTCTTCTCTACCTGCATCTGGGTATGACTCACTGACCCCTACCAGGGACAAACTAAAACACTAGGACCTCCACAGGCGGGAAGGGAGGTGGAGCTCACCCCATAAAGGGTCAATAAAATTAAAACGAGAAGATGGGGCATCCTGTCAGCAAAGAGTAAGGAGAAAAACAATGCTGATGCCTGGGAGGTTGTGTAGTTAGTGAGCAGGGCTCTCACACTCTGGAAGCATGAACATTGATGAGATCTTCTGAAAGCCATTTGACAATATATGTATCTTTAAAAGGTTCCTATTATTTGACCCAACAATTTCACTTCCAGGAAATTTTTTCAAAAATGTCTTTTTTTAAAAAAATGGACCTTCCTGGTGGCGCTGTGGGTTAAGCAATGCACTATGAAGCAAACCACAGCCACTGCAGCATGAGTTCGATCCCTGCTGCTGGCCAGGGAGGGGACCCACATGGCATAGCAAACCTCTCCTGCCTTGCCCGCCCACTGCTCCCTTTAGCAGTGTGTTTCAGTCTGCCTGTTCTGCTCCCCACTCTGTTTCTAGTGAATCCTCTCACCCCCCTGGACTCTGGCCTGAACCCCAGCTCTTGTATGCATAAATAAATATTTTTTTTTAAAAGCTGCCAGGAAAATAGGCACAAAATTGTTTATCACTGCAATGTTTATCACATAGAAAGGCTGGAAGTTAAAGCTCCAATGAAAGGGAGTATGTTTAAGTATGTCATACCCATATAATGAAAGTCTTTCAGAGTTACTTGTGAGCCTCCCTGGTGGTGCAAGGGGTCAGATCTTAGCACTGAAGCTATCAGCAGCCACTGCAGCATGAGTTCGATCCCCGGCCAGGGAGCTGACCCACATGGCGCAGCAGACTTCTGTCTAACTCGCTGCTCCTCTCAGCAATGTCTTTCAGTCAGTCCATCTGTTCTGCTCCCCACTCTGTCTCTGGTGAGTTCTCTCACCCTCCATACCTCTAGCCTACACCCCAGCTCTTATATGCATAAATAAAATAAATCTGTATATTAAAAAAGAACAAACCAAATTCTTCTTGGAGAATTTCTCAATGTGGTGGAGGTGTTTATAACAAAAGATGTGTGGAGCTGTACATACAGTATGTCCCTAAGTATGTGATACCCAGGCGCAAAGAACATACTAAAATGTTTACATGAGTGGTAGAATTGTGTTTTATTTTCCTCTTTACACTTACCAGCATTTAGAACTTTTTCTATAATGCATATCCATTTCTTTTATAGTCAAGGAGACAGGAAACAATAAAAGTTCTGTAATAATTTGTAATAACCTCAACTCCTACCCCAAACTTAAGCTCCTGGGTCTTAACCCCAGTCTAAATTGTCTGGGGGCCCTTGGGAATTTTGAGGTCACTGGGCTCTCAATCATGAATACAATAAATTTTGAAATTTTAAATCAAGCACCATGTAATCATGTAGACTATTATCTATATTCTGATAAGACACAAATTGTGATACTTTTAAACAGTGGTATCTTTCTGGGCCAGGTCATTTGGATCCTGCCTTAATCCAGATCTACCTATCTATTTATATACCTACCTAACCAGCCAAAAGGTGCCGAGCCCCTCCCCTCCAACTATCCAGGCAAACTGGTTCACTATTTCTTTCATGCTTCTCCCCAGCCCCATCTGTTCACACCTTCACTATGTAACCCTCCCCCATTTCCAGACCATGTTGTGTTAGCTAAAAAGTCTGCCCTGATTACAGCAAAGCATCAGTCTCCCCACCTACACACTACTAGCAAGAATCTCAGTGGGCTTTCATTGTCTATGTAAAACAGAGTTTGGGAAATGGAGTTGAGTCATCCCCTATGGCCTCCACCCTTTTTCTTGGAGCTTGAATGTTGTCTTTGCGCTTCTGAGATCTTTCCTAGCTCTAAACACAGCTTCCTCTCCTCCTAGTTAGTTTCCCAGATGGTTACTTAGTTGGCCCTTCCTGAACCCTAGCCCCCCACAGAGGGTGCACTTCTGTTTCCCTGGAGAATTGTTTCTCTTGTTTCCAGCCTGAAGCTCATTTGTGAGGTCAGTCTTCTACCTCAGCCAGACTGGGCTCCAGAGATATTAGACTTGGGAGAGAATACCTGTCCTGAGCCAGGACAATTTCCCAAACCAGTCCCTATAGCCAGATCTTTCTAGAACCAAATCTCTAGTTGTTCTCCTACTTGTCCCAGCAGACAGCTCCTCACCCCACCCCAATGATCCACAGTCTCCTAGCACCATACAGCTGTGCACATCTGTCTTCTGTGGACTTTAGCCAAACCCTTTGTCACTCAGGGACCTTGACTGGCTAGCACCAACACCCCTTTCCCCCACTCTCCGCCACATACCTTTCCCTCCTTCACTCCAGCCCAGCCTCATCCAACTTTCCAGGCTTCTCCCAGCACTTTATAGGCATGCCTCCATGCCTTCTCTCATGCTTTCTCCCCAAAATATATATCCCAATTTCTACTGTTGTCCTGCTCCTCTGTTCAAAGTTTGCTAATTTTAGCATCACTCCCTCCTTTCTCTTACTATAAGATTTATGAGTCTGTTAATTCCTGTGTATCTTACTATCTTTCTGCTAAGGATGGAGGGCAGGTTTTGAACCGCTCTGAAATCTTTGGCACGAGCACATTGTTCCTGTAATGGTTTTCCTTTGAATTTACTCTACCTCTTCCTTTGGCCTGGAAGGTCCTAAAAGCAGTTCTTTGTTCTTTGTGTTTGCCAACTCCCATCACTCAACTCCATCTGGAACACAGTTTCATCCATAATCCCTATCTGGGTATGAGACAGATCCTGAGGTCTCCCTGTAACTCAAAAAGCCACCAAATATGGTGGGAGTTTTTTTTTTTTTTCTGCTCCAATGGTTTGGTCCTAAAAGCTGTGAACTGTGACACCTGAGTGCTAGCTGATTCTAACTTGTTTAATATGAAGATATTTTTCTGTGCTTCCGTTCATCCATTTCTAAAATGGGAATGGCATCCTCATGCCTTACCTACTCCACTAAGACATGCGCCACACACACAATAAGTAGCTGCAGGAAAACCACAGGCGGCAGGAGGCTGCCGGTATCAGGGCAGCCCAGGCAGAGTAGTGGCTGTGTAGTCAGAGGCCAGGAGTTGCCTTACTCGGCTTGGTGTTGGAAATAGAGAACCCAGCAAGCTTGGAAACAAGCCGAAGCAGCAAGAAGTTTGCAGAGGTGGTAGCTGAAAAGGGAATAAGCTCAGACACTTCTCCATGTGTGAAACAAGTTAGTGGTTCCTGTGGCAATGAAGGCGCTGCTGGTTTTGATCTCCTGCCTTATTTCTTTCATCCGGATGTTCTTTTGCTAACTACTTATGGGTGGCAGTGGAAAGAAAGATCACTCAGTCTCTTTACTAAGCTCTATGAACTTGAACAAGTTGACTTTCACCCTCAAGTCTCAGTAATCTGGTCTATAAACTGGGAACAAGATTACTTCCCTTGAGTTTTTTGTGAGCACGAACTGACAGGAGCCCATAAATGGCTAGCACAGTTCTGGGCGGGCCTTTGCTGTCCTCAGTGCAGGCTTTAGGACGGTTCTGGCCTCAGTATCAGTTACCAATATTGTGGGCTGGTGAGGTATAATTACTGAAACCCTAGAGCCGAGATTCCAGGATAGTCACAATTTCAAAGACACTCTCTTCCGTTCCTTCCCTTAAGTCAACAAACACTTGGCAAGTTTTGATTGGGAAGACACCTCGGCAGCTCCCTCCTCTACCAGCCCTGCAGTCAGGGATGCAGGCCCAGGCCTTCACAGCCAGGTCCCCAGATAGGCAGCTGCAAGGTGGCGGGAGGGAGGAAGATGAGGGAAGACCATGAGTGGGGGCACACGGTTCTGGTAGGTGGGAGGCCTAGGTTCTTTGTCCCACTTTCTCAGGCCGGCTGGCCAGCACTGCATGCGCCCAGCTCTGAAAGGAAAGGGCAAGTCAGAGTTCAGAGGTTCTCTGCATTGCCCGTGCACATGCCCTCTTCCTTCCTCCTGTCACCAAACCTCTATGGAGGCTCCGCTAGTAAACCACAAGGTCTGCGGGGATTCTAAAGTGAATCAGATCTCGTTTCTCACCTTCAGGGGGGGAACCGGCAGCCTGAGGGAAACGGATTCAAACAGATTCGTGAAACAATCTGCAGTGACAAGCACTAATAACAGAAGTGCAGAGACGAGTGTAATGAAAGAAGGCTAACGGCTTCCTGGAGCAGCAGCCGCTGGGGGAGAGGAGGAAACGGCACTGCCCAGACAAAAGTCCTGCCCAGGCCCAGGCTGCTCTTCTGACGGATGCACGTGCGTGGTTGTCCCCACAGCCTTGAAACCAAGACCCTGTAACCTGGACTCTCACATGGGGAGAGCGTCCTGCCTTTGTGCCCTAGTCTCCAGCAATAAGATGCAAGCAAATCCAAGGAAGGAGAAGACTTTTATGGAGTCAACCCGTCAATAGGATGGGGCAGCTGTTATTCCAGAGAGCGCCAGTACCAGCATCCTCCCCTCCTGGCCACTCTCCTAGGGACAGAAATATTTAGTCTTTGCCCTTTGTCACCCTGAGCTCTTAATTGGCTTGACCCACCACGTTGCCACAATCCCTAGATTAGGTAGAGCTCCAGCTGGGCAAGGCTCATGTCAGTCAGCAAGGCAGGCAGGGGCTAAGGACCGGAAGCCTGTTCCCTCACTGGGCTCCACGGGAAACAGCTTTTGAGGAACGGAGAAATTGACGCGAGGTCCCCACTTTTTCCCCCTTGATTTCCATCTCACAGACAGGAAGTCCTGGAGGAGAAGCCAAGGGGCCGGAGGAGACCACAGGAAGATGGGGAGTGGGGTCAGTGCTGAGGACAAAGAACTGGCCAGGAGGTCCAAGGAGCTAGAAAAGAAGCTGCAGGAGGACGCCGAGAAGGAAGCCAAGACCGTCAAGCTGCTGTTGCTGGGTGAGCAGGACGGGAAGATGAGCCAGAGAAGGAGCATTGCTCCTTCCTGCTGGCCCCGGACAGACCCCACCCTGTGGGGCAGGGCAGCAGGTCAACTTTCCAGTCCCCTCCAGTTCCAGGGGAGGGGATCAGGAGCTCAAGTGCTAGGCGCAGGTACCCCCAAGGAGATGCAGATTGCCAAAGCCCCTCTGGAATGTTCTGCTGTCCCTGAGCCAGGCATAGAGCCCCCCCCCCCCTATCTAATAACCCCATCACGCTCCCTTTGGCTTGGCGACTGTCATGCACCACAGGCTGACAGGCGCTCACACGCCTGCAGAGAGAGCTGAGTCCAGGCCTCGGGGGACGGTGCCTTCCACCCCGCCGGCTGTGCCCGGGGTACCAAGGCTCTGTCCCCTGGCTCTCACCAAGTGCATTGGTTGCTTTTGCTTTCAGTAAAAATGTTGTAAAACTTTTAAAATTAGGGACCCCGGGCAAGGAGGAATGAAGTCTTTTTTTTTAAATAATATTTTTTATTTATGCATATAAGAGCTGGGGTACAGGCCAGAGGCGTGGAGAGGGGGGTAAGAGGATCTACCAGAGACAGAGTGGGGAGCAGAACAGGCAGATAGACTGAAATACACTGCTGAGGGGAGCAGCGGGCGAGGCAGGAGAGGTCTGCCATGCCATGTGGGTCCCCTCCCTGGCCAGGGATTGAACTCGTGCTGCTGTGCCTAAGGAAGCCCCACAGTGCGGTGCTCAACCACTTGCGCCATCGGGGAGGCCCAGGAATGAAGTCTTCACCTACAATCTGTTCCAGGTTTTCTACTCAACAGCTGTCTCCAACATTCCCTAACAGAGAGGCGGTTCATTGCCTTGATGAGCTCCCAAGCAGAGCACCAGTCTGTGCTGACGAAAGCAAGCATGTCAGTTGTAGTTAGAGAAACTGACCATGACTGTAGCTATTACAGAACCAAGACAACAGTGAGCTTGGGACGCCTGGCTTAGAAAAACCCCTGTGGTACTGCAGGGGTAGGCGAGCTGGAGCAGGTGGGGTCTGTGCAGTAGCTTGCATGGAGCCCCCGCTAAGGCACCTCTGGACCCCAGCAGGCCTGTGGCATGGCCTGAGGACATGCTAAAGGAGAAAAAGCTGAACTCCAAGGAGCCCAGAGCAGAGAGATGGCCACTGAGGGGTCTTTTAAATCTAAGCAGCTTTCTTCCACATTCAGGATTAGATGCTTAGAGGGAATAAGCAGAGGCTCGCTGGGAGGGGCGAGAGGCTCAGGTAGGCAGGAGAGAAGAGGCGGAAAGGGTTACAAGGGTTTTTAATAGGAGAGCAGCTTGTGAATGCGGACACTGGGATATTTTAATCAAGAAAGGAAGCAGCAAAATGACAAATAGTATTTCAAAGAAGTGCCCTCGCTCTCTCCAATCCTGCCCCCAAACCCCAAATCAGTCTCCTGAGTAAACCTGGAGAGAGAAATGCGTTAAAGGAATTCCCTTGAATCTATCAGTGGTTCTCAAAGAGATTCCCCCACCCCAGAGACATTTTATTTTAAAAAGAGATTTACCTATGCATACAAGCACTGGGGCACAGGCCAGAGGTGTGGGAGGTGAGGGGATTCACCAGAGACAGTGTGGGGAGCAGAACAGGGGAGCAGCGGGCGAGGCAGGAGAGGTCTGCTGCACCATGTGGGTCACCTCCCCGGCTGGTGGCAGGGATCGAACTGGTGTTGCAGTGGCTGTGGTTTGCTTCACAGTGCGTTGCTTAACCCACTACGCCACCAGGGAGACCCCCACCCTGGGGACATTTAAAGTGTCTGGAGACACTTTTGGTTGGAAATGGAGGCAAGAAGTGTTGCTGGCCTGCAGTGAGAGCAGGCCAGGAATGCTGCTAACGCCCTGCAGTGCGCAGTACAGCCCCCCACAGAAAAGAATGTTCCACCCAGTATGTCAACAGTGCAGAGAAACTTGCCTGGCCCCGGTGCCTTGTTCTTCTCATGGCCCATCCGGGGGAGGGGCGCAGAGGATGGGTGGGCACCTGAAGCACGAGCTTTCCTCCCTGCAGGTGCGGGGGAGTCGGGCAAGAGCACCATCGTCAAGCAGATGAAGTGAGTAGGAACAGAGCCCCAAGGCTGAGGGAGGGCGGAGTCTCCAGATCGATACCCAGGCCAGGCTGTGCCCTCCACCTGCTCTTGGCAACGCGCCCCTGGTCCCTCGCAGGATCATTCATCAGGATGGCTACACGCCCGAAGAATGCCTGGAGTACAAGTCCGTCATCTACGGGAATGTGCTGCAGTCCATCCTGGCTATCGTCCGGGCCATGTCCACACTGGGCATCGCCTACGCGGACCCCAGTTGTGTGGTACGTGGTAAATAGCACGGGGTTCATGAGGACAGACAGACCAGTGGCCAGTAAGCTGAGGAAAGACGGCCAGACAAGCACGGTCTCACTGAAATCCCACCTGCTGAGCTTCAACTCTTTTTGTTTGTTCCTAGAGAAGTTTGCAGCTCCTACCTACCATTGTAATGCTTACAAAATCTCCTCTCAGTTTCCTGGGCCCTTTTATCTTATTTTACTGTTTAAATGCTCCCCTTGGGCTCCTTGCCCCCACCAGGTATCTTCCGTAATGTAGTGGCCAGGAAGGGGGCACTGGGCAGGTTCGGGATGGTTCTGGGCAGACGGGTCAAGGAAGGAGCATCTTGGAGCCCTTGGTGGCTTTACATGCTTTTATTAGTAGAGGTGGCCAGGTACATGGCAGGCAGGGGTGCCGGGGGGCCGAGGGGGGCGTGCCAGGAGGCTGGCAGGCCTCCCAGCCCCTGGCACATCTCACCCTCTCGGCTGCTTTCTTCTCCCTCCCTCTCTGCTGCTGCTGCTGCTGCTCTAGCTGCTGGTCAGTCCTGTCGGTCCTGGTGTCCGCATGACACCGCCCATTTAAGCCCGTGTCCAACTCAGGTGCGCCCACTGCGCATGCCCACCCTGGAATGCTCGCAGCACCGCAGGTGTCCGTCATCACAGTGGTGGGAGGGTGGTAAGACCTGATTGTTCTCTGATCCTACACGTAAGCTAAACCTCTAGTGCCAGCGCTGGCATTTCCCAGCTTTGACTCGAGGAACAAAGGTGTGGGTGCTCGTCTTCCATTACGACTATTTCGTGGGCAACCTGGCCTTTAAACTCCCCCTTTCCCTTCTGCAGAGGACACACATTTTGGTCCAAGGATGGAAAATGAAAATACCACCCGAAACCTCAGCTACCTGCTAGACATCCCAGGGCTGACACACTGCCACTCTCCACAACTCAGAAGCACACTTGAAACTGAATCAGTGTTTTCTTAGGACCGTCACTAGAAACTCTCCACCATGGGCTGTGTTAGCACTGTAAAGCACCTTCCTTTAGTAGTAGTCCCAGAAACCTCTAGAAAACCACTTCACTGTCGTTGTCAGCCAGCTTTCTGCCTTGCAGGATGATGGGCGCCAGCTCAACAGCCTGGCCGACTCCATTGAGGAGGGCACCATGCCTCCCGAGCTGGTGGAGGTCATCGAGAGGCTGTGGCAAGACAGTGGGGTTCAAGCCTGCTTCGACAGAGCTGCAGAGTACCAGCTCAACGACTCTGCCTCTTAGTAAGTCTCAGTCAGGGAGGGGAGGGGTGAGGGGAGGCGTAAGCAGATCTTCCAGGGCTGGGGGCCATGCTACTCGAGTGAAAAACTCTGGCATGAGGGACAACCCTGAAAAGTCAGGAGCTCCAAAGCTGGCCCCTGCCTGATCTCCTCTGTTTTGGCTGATATTACCGCCACAGTTTTGTAAAGGCATATTAAGTGCTAATTGGAAATTTCTCACAGTGTGTGGGGGGCAGTTGTAAGATTGGCTGTTTTACTAAACAACATAAGTGGTTGCTGAACAATTTTGATGACAAACTATTGGGTTCAGGATAGGTGGGGCTCCTTTTGGGGATGGAATGGTAAAGGATAAAGTTTGGGGTTCAATTTTAACATTTCCTTTTTGCTTGGGCCTGTGGTGGAAAGGCTAGTTCATTGTTACATCTGCCTCAGTGTTTGGTATATGGATGGATACATGTTGTTTTGCACCATTCCTAAAAAATGTAACGAATGTTGTTCTGTTGTTCTGCTGTTCTCAAAAACATGTTTTGCACAGGGCTGGGGCCTGAAGGGCCCGTTTTTCCTAAGAAAATGTTACAAATATTGTTTCCCTGCTTTCCTGCTTCTTGTGTGTAGAGTATAAAGAACTGCTGAGACTCTCAGTGGAAGAAGATGCTGGCACCCTAGAAAGTGTCTGTGTTTTCTTGTCCCCTCTCCCTATACATTCACCATGGACACTGTCTCATCCTGTGGGGACCCTGGTTCGTCGCAGGAGCTGGGCTGCAGCATTCCAGGAGAAATCACACCCAACCTGAAGGTTCAGGCACTGAAAGCTGGAGCCCCAAGGGCTGAAGCATTCAGTCTGTACATCTGTTTTTCAGACTCATGCAGTGTTTTGTTAGGTCCTGAATTGAGTGCCACACGCCACGGGTCTCACTACCCTGTACTCTGGCTCACTGCAGCCCACAACGCTAAAGACCAAAAACATTAAAGAGGGGCTCTGAAGAGCAGCCCTCAGCCGCTGGACTAGTTAGTTAAGAGGTACCTATAGCCGCTCCCCTCAACTGTGAACAGTAGGACTGCCCCGCAGCACTGCACTCTGGGGCCTGACTCGCAGTGGCTCTTCGGGCCTGAGCTTTCTAGCTGGTAATCCAGATTCTACTCAGGCCACTAACCAGAAAGCAAAGTTACCCCCATCCATAGCATCTTATGTCAGGGCACCAGGGCAGGGTCGCAGAAACTTCCAGGGAAAACCAAAGGAAGTTGGTCAGGGACTGGAGAGAACCAACTTTGTAAGGCTGGCTTCAAAAGGAAAAGGGGCACGGTGTTCACCAGTGCTAGTCTAACGCACCCTGCCACCTAATGTCGGAAGGTTTCCATTCACCGCCCCGGCACTCACCCATCAGGGTGCAGGCACTGCTAGGCATGTCGGGTGGACCCTCTCCTTCAACCGCACAGTGAGTGGAGAGAATGTTTTTAAGAAGCCCATTTACAGATGGAAAAGCGAGGCCCAGAGAAGTTAACTAGTCCAAAGTGAAAGCCAAATGGCAGCGGCTAGGTTTGACGCTAGGTCTGTTTGGCCACCAACTTGACCATTTTTCACAATTCAGCATAATGCCCCCATTGACTGCGGGCAAGTTATGAAACTCTCTGCAATGTTCCCTTCATCTGTAAAATGGGATATGAAACTTGCAGGCGTATGAGGTTAAATGAGGATTTCAATGTGAAAATGCCTGGCAGTTGGAACTTGGCATTCATTTTCTTCCTTCTCTCAGTCATCTCACTTCACAACTGTCTTCTTCCTATCCTTAAAAACTTTTTTTTATGTTAATTATCGAACTTTTAAGTAGAACAATACCATAGGTCACCTGGCTTCAACAGTTACCTATACATAGTCACTTTTGTTACATTTTTTTCTCTTTCTTTCCCTGGATATTCATCCAAACATTTCTTTGTTTTTACTAAAAAAACGGACTCTTAAATCACATCCCTAAACATAAATTCCCAAATGTCATCAAATATCCAAGTCTGTGTTCAATTAAAATCCCCCCAGTTATCTCACATTCTTTCCCTCGATTTGTTTCAAAGTCCTCGCATGCATTGGTTCATGTCTCAGGCCTCTCAAGCCTTTTAATCTACTTCTTGATGGAAACGTTGACACCTATTGAAACCACCAAACTGCATTTCAGGTTCCAGAAAAAAACATTATAGTCAGGTGAAGTTCCAGAAAAAGCTAGCTAACTTAAATGGGGCAGAATCCCTGCCTCAAATGGGCTTGTCCTTCCGCTCTCCTCACACTTCCTTCTGAAAAACACATGAGGGTTTGAGGGAAAGAATTCCAGATTTAACAATATGGCTCTGGTCCTGGTTCTATTGCCAATTTAGTTCTATGACTTAGGTAAGATCCTTAACCTCTCTTAGCCTTGGCTGTGGAAAATTCAGTGTCGATCACTTCCCTTTAGCTACCTGAACCAATTAGACCGCATCACAGCCCCTCACTACCTCCCGAATGAGCAAGACGTGCTTCGATCCAGAGTCAAAACCACAGGCATCATTGAGACCAAGTTTTCTGTCAAAGACTTGAACTTTAGGTAAGTACTGAGACACCTCAAGTACACACATGAAATCCCCCAAAGGGCATGGGCCGGCTTCTTGGTCTTCACAAAAGCCCACTCTGAGTAAGTTCCTACCTCTTCCCCCTCCTTCCTCACTTTCCTTCTTACTGCAATTGGCCCCAAAGTGAGTGTGTCTCCTGGTGGACACCAAGTGCATGTGGCATACCTGTGAGAACGGCCACTTCTCCCCTAGGATGTTTGATGTGGGAGGGCAAAGATCAGAGAGAAAGAAGTGGATCCACTGCTTTGAGGGCGTCACCTGCATCATTTTCTGCGCAGCCCTCAGTGCTTACGATATGGTGCTGGTGGAAGATGACGAAGTGGTGAGTGATCTTTGCACCAAGCAGTGTTGAAAGAACAAGTCCTCCCCGTGAACTTTCCTCTTAGCTTTGTGTCAACCCACTGTCCCAATTTCGGTGATGTCAGCTAACACTGCCCATCTAGCAGTCCTCTAGCAGGCCAATCAATGCCCTAGGCAAATAATTCTTCCGAAGGTGCTAGGTCAGGTATCTTGCTCTTAGATAGATATCCAAGTATCCCCTGACACCACAGAGCTCAAAAGGGTCTAGCATTAAAGGAGCATTAAGCCATCGGCTTGGCAAGCAATGGTGTTACACTGAGGACCCTCCCGGGCTGCCTAGGGTAAGGGAAGAGAGAAAAAAATGACAGAGCAGAGCAGAAATGTGGTGTCTGTCTTTATGCAGCGTAAGAGGCGTTGCGCTACTAACCTCATTTGAAAGCCTAAATATGCACCAGTACCAACAGGACTCAGGAGAGACAGGCAGACCAGGTTTCTTACCTGTCTCCTAAATCGGTAGCTGGAGAACTACCTGGGCTTGATTCTCTTGGGCCTGGAGAGTTCTACATGACACGTGTCAGAGCCCAGCAAGCTGCTGTCTGAGAGGGGCATGTCAAAGGCATTGAGAACACTCACCGTGCACAGGCATCTGCTCCACGGCTCAGTGATGTGAGACAAAGCACACGCCCTCCTATCCCTTGCTCCAGTTTTCTCTCTCCTTAGTAGTTCAAATCCACAGTAGGGCACTGCTTATCTTCTAGTGAAAACGTCTAGTGAAAAAGACGATCTACACATTTCCCAAGACTCCGTCCATCTCTAATCCTGAGATCTAGGAGGTCCTATAGGATATAGTCAGCATAAACCCTAATAGGGTCTAGGAGCATTGACAATCTGCACTGCTACAGATTCATTTGGTTTCTCTCTTTACTGGATGAAAAGACTGGGTTGCAGTCAGTCAGTAGTGTACTTCAAGACCCTCTAAGTCAGCTCCTTAAAAAGGGGCTGGGTCACTGGGCAACCTCTGGACTGCATATATATAGCACCACTTCTCACTTGCTCAGATTGGCAATCAGTGAAGGAAAAAGGCAGCAGAAATGCCTGTGGTGGGAAATTCTCTAGCTCTCACCTTCTGACACCAGGGCCAAAGAATCCCTGTCATGTCCCCTCCCAAACAGATCCCAGACTCTCTTAACAGAAGCCTATCAAAGGCACTGGGGAAACGCAAATGGCACACGCTGACTTGGGCCTGGCTTAGCAGCAGTACCTATAGATGGCAAGTCCTTAGCTGTGTTGCTGGCTGCCAAAGACCTACATAACATTTATCATAAACCTTTATGCCAGCCACCATCATGGACACTACACAGACACGATCAGGTAAGGACATGGTTCTCTGGGAAACAGATGCAGAAAAGCTCAGTAATTCTCCAAGTCACACAGCTATGAAAGAGGATTAGAAGGAAGCCAGATTGCTTTACTGTACTTCACACTAAAAATAGAGAAGCTGTTCTGGTCTTCCCTTTTACATGAGAAGCACTAGTCTCTCCAAGGCGAACAAGAACACGAGACAGACCCATGATCCATCAGCCAATGTGATATTTCTGCCGGTGTTACCTCTACTAGAATCGAATGCATGAATCACTGCACCTGTTCAACAGCATCTGTAACCACAAGTTCTTTGCGGCGACTTCCATTGTCCTCTTTCTCAACAAAAAGGACCTCTTTGGGGAAAAAGTCAAGAAAGTTCATCTCAGCATCTGTTTTCCAGAATATGATGGTAAGTGCCATGGGCTGGAGACAATGGTGACGTTTTCTTAGTCATAAGTGGTGGCTGCCTTGCTTCCTCTACCGTGAGGACATAACAGACACTGTCTCTAGGGAGAAACCTGGGCATTCAGTTATGGGTTTGCACCGACTCTAGGATAGAGCACATGTGAGAACCAGAGCGCCAACTGTCCAAATGACAGTTCCCAGAAACCAAGGGCAGAGATAGAGAGGCACCTCTCTACTCAATGTCTTTTTCCTCAAGTGACAAAACTAGAATTAGACAGGAAGAAGCACTCCCTTTGAAACAGGTCCCCGAATGCAGCTGTTCAGTAACACAGTATTTTAAGATCCAGTCACCTCAAGAGTAGATGAGCAACTAAGGAACACTAACTTATCCCACCTCTTCACTATTTTTCTGGAAAACCAGGGAACAACTCTTATGAGGACGCAGGGAATTACATCAAGAGCCAGTTCCTTGACCTCAACATGCGAAAAGACGTCAAAGAAATCTACAGTCACATGACCTGTGCCACTGACACACAGAATGTCAAGTTTGTATTTGATGCAGTTACAGATATTATCATCAAAGAAAATCTCAAGGACTGCGGGCTCTTCTAGTCCTCACCATTCTTCATCTTTCTGTAAACAGGCCTGGAATCTGGGTAATTTCAAGCAGAAAAGTATAGGTCACTATATCACGGCATGAAGAATGAACCCGTCCTTGCTGTGGAGATGGAGTGTGATCCCAAACATCTCCCATAGGTTCTTTGCAAAGTGGGGCAGCCGGAGAGGGTTAAAGGGTACCAGAACTAAGGTCCCAGGACTGGTTTACGAGGCCTGCAACCTCCTAAACAAACATGAATACTTCATTTCTGGGCCTCGAGTTCATCACCTATGAAGATAATTTCTCTACTACTTCACAGGCTAATTCTGATGACCACGAACACAACTGAGGGAAGGCCCATATAGCTGATATAAAAACTGCCATTTACTGAATCTGCCACCTGGCTTTTAGATGAACTATTCTAAGCAAAACAGCAAACCTTCCACACAGGCCGCAAAAAATAAAAACTTCAATAAACCCATCACCCCTTTTATTAACAGACATCTGTCTTTGCTCAGAGATCTGGATCATGGGATGAAGACACTCAAAGTTTGCTGGTTTCTCAGGCACACATCCAACACGATCCTTTTCATTAAGTGCCCACTTACCCCTCTGCCTCCAGAGCCGCAAAATAAGTTTCCTTTATCTCCACATGTAACTATTTCTCTGCCATACAAGATAATTTCTGAGTAAACTGGGAGAACATCAACCTACTCCCACTTGCAGTATTAATGGTTTATTGCTGCCACATCTCTGTTATAGAGATAACAGCCGGCAACCCTAAGTCCTCATTTCAACTGCTACATGTTTCAGAACTTGTTTTTAGGCACTGAAAATCTTCTCAGTGGGGTCCACGTGATGCCTGGCTGAAAACAGCTCCCAAACAGACCAACAAGTAAATTATTCTTTTAAACTCCTTTGAGGGGAAAGGAAGCTTGTGTTTATCTTGACAGGAGGTGGTGAAGTCAAGTATAGATTTAGCATTTACAACTACTAGTGAGGCAAGCTCTTGGCATCCAAAATTCAGTATGTAAAAGAAAGTGTCAATTAAAATGAAAATCTGCTCCTTCCCAGAAACACACATTCACACTTAGGCTGCTACTAGCAATATTGATACTAGAGAGCCATATGAGCTTGCCATACACTGAAGGATAAATCTGCAGTGGTTAAAATTAGAAGCATTTAATAGTTTTTCTGATTCCCTGAAAAGAACCAACTTGGATGAATTACCAGATAGATAAAGGAAACCACTGCCTACTGCAGATTAAAAAACTTAGCGAAATCTGGACTCCTTGCATTCAGCTGTTCTGGGACTCTCCTAAAAGGCAGCCATCACTCACCTGTTCATTTTAATACAACACACAGGGAAGCTGGGCCCTTTCTGTAGAAGGGATCCCTCTGGCAGTAACAAAATCTAAGGACCTCTTTTAGAATATTTAAAAATGCCTAAAATAAATTCCAGAGAATTATAACACAGAAAACACAGATGTATCTTTGGAATGCTGAAGATCTAGGTTAAAAATCCTGGATACCATAATGATCTTGCCTATTCAGGCCCTAAACATCATTTATCCTCCTCCTTATTCTATCATTGAACAGTGCCCCACAATCCTAACTCATTTGCTTCTTTATTAGCTATTTCTGGGCCTTTGCTTCTAGATAAGAATTGGTTATGGGGGCCTCCCTGTAGTGCAAGGGGTTAAGCACTGCACTATAAGCATCCGCAGCCACTGCAGCACCAGTTCGATCCCCAGCAAAGGAGGGGACCCACAAGGCACAGCAGACCTCTCCTGCCTCACCCGCTGCTACCCTCAGCAGTGGATTTCACTCGATCTGCTTGTTCTGCTCCCCACTCTGTCTCTGGTGAATCCTCTCACACCCCCACACCTCTGGCCTTTACTCCAGTTCTCATATGCATGCATAAATGAGTCTTAAAGAAAAAAAAAGAATTGATTATGGACCTGTCTACAAAGGCCGAGTTACTGACCACAGAACCAGCAGGCAAACAGCCGGGACAGGTCCACTGAGAGGACAATTTAAAAACATCTAGCAAAACAAAACAGGGTTTTTCTCTGATAGACATTCTAACTTTTAACTGGTTTACAAACAGTTCACACATTCTGCATAAACATTTTGTAAAAAGTTTTATATTGGAGGATGGTGGGGAAACAGCTTAGCACATGTTCTATAGCTCCTGAGGTTAGGATTTGATTATTTTAAGATCTTAAGTTTTTAAGCTAAAGCTCTTCCATCCCTGGGCAGGGAGGGGACCCACATGGCTCAGCAGACCTCTCCTGCCTCACCAGCTGCTCCCCTCAGCCGTGTATTTCAGTGGCTCTGCCTGTTCTGCTCCCCACTGTGTCTCTGGTGGATCCTCTTACCCCCTCTTCTGGCCTGTTCCCTAGTTCTTGTATGCATAAATGAATTCTTTTTAAAAAAGGGGATACACGCTTTTAAAAAAAAACAGAAACTAATTAAAAGAAAGTCCTCACTTAACATTTACAATACGTCCTTAGAAATGACCAATTTTAAGCAAAATGACGTATACAGAAAACTAGGCCTTCAAATGTTATTTCAGGCAACATCAGCCATGATTTTCCTTCTCATCAGCATTAATATTCAAGAAACCACTGTACTCTGTATCTAAAATGTAGGAGTGTTCTTTGATTAGTCTTCATACTTTTTTTTTTTTTAATGGAAGGCACCTTAAATCATGTATGAAAGATGCCTCTTTCTACTGGCAAATAAAAAACCCAGTGGTATACTGTTTTGAAGTTCTCTTACTACTTGTGTTGATCTAATATTGGTCCTATTCACTTGTCACCAGTGCTGGCCCAGGTTAGGTGTAGCAGAACCACCTGAAGGATTTATTTGAAAATACACATTCCTAGGATCTGTCTCCAACACTTTAGCATGGTAGGTTAGCTAGAAAACCTGTGTTAATAAGCAACTCCAGATAAATACTGCTCTATATTCCCTACTATCTCTTATTCCTAAAAACACTCGAATCAGGCCAGGTGTGTGTAGGCCTCAGAGGAGAGGGAGGGAGAGCATGTTGGGGGGAGGGAGAGCATGTTGGGGGGAGGGAGAATGCCCTGCTCCAACCTGTTCTGAAGTACGCTCTCCTCAGCAGAAGCAACTCAAAATGTACTGAGACAGTGGGGGTGGAGAGAGAAAGGAGAGGCTTAAAACCAAAAGAAAGGAATGACGATACTCATCACAGCCTGGAAATTAGTTCTCTAGTTCCTCACTTAAGTCTTTCTTTCACTTCATAATTGAGAGCAAAGTCAACTGCTCATTTCAGGCCTCTGGGCAGCCTGGTTTTCTCCTGTACTTGGGGGGCGAAGGCGATAAGCTACCTAGAGAACCGTGACTTGTCCAGATCAGATCTCCGGTTTGTACCATGAAGCCAAAAGTAGAACGGCAACTACATGACAGTGCTGGGAAATGGCGATAACCCCTTTTTAAGAGTCAGTGTACACACACGAGATTTCACAGGCAATAAGGGTAAAGGGAATCCCTGCAGATTTAGGTTTAAATGAATAGAGGACTGTGCCTTTTTTTGTTACATCTAGAAGGGGAAAAAAATCAATTAAGGCGGATTCCTAATTAGCATGAGGCACCAACTTTACCCTGCACGAACTGCCCATGTAACAAAGGGTCCTGCAACAGGGAACTCTGAAGTAACTAGTCAGACCAGGCAAGCAACGTCCAAAGAAAGCCACAGCTGCAAACTGGAAAACACTGGTCAGGAATATAAGGCAGGTAAGTGAACTAGAAGAACCAGCAGTCATTCTTAAGTATTCCAAAATGAGCATATAATAAAACACAAATGGAATACATTAATAGAATAAAAAAATAACCATCAGTGAAAAGAATAGTAAAATGACACACTGAACTGGAGATTCAGAATTCAAACTATCCAAGATGAAACTGTCTTATCAAGATCCACTTATGAATAATTGAAAATCCTTGGAGTTTTCAAGTAAGGAGCTGGAAATCTATTGCAAATCTGATTTTATGAAGTGAGGGAAGAGAGACCATTAAGGAGAATATTTCTCCCTTACTCAGAGCTCCATGATGGCAAGCCTACAGACCAAGGCTTTAATGAGGTGGAGAAGATGTGACTGTCAAAATGAAGTTACAGTTTTTATTCCTTCCTGCTAGGGCCTTTAGACTTCTTTGTTCATTAAACTTTCATTTTCTTAGATGGTCCAAAGCCTGGCCACCTGCATTCTGAAACATGATCCATCACAAATCTCCAGCGTTCACGCAGACAAGATACAAGGCAACTTTCAGTTTCTTTGATTACAAGTATCAGTCACTTTTCTCCAGACTAGTACACATGATCCCCAGATTCTGGCTCTGCTATTAGAAAAGATTTTTTATTTCAAAATACAAATTAGTGGTTTACAAGGCTGATGATCAGAATCATTCTTTTTAAAGTATAGATTGCCAGCCCACTAGCAAAGAAAAGTCCATATCTGAGACAGATCCCGGATGGTTTTAATTTAAGGCATATTTGAAAACCACTGGCTTAACTTGTATTTCTGTGTCCTCAAGGAATGTGCATTTTGGTAAATAATTTGAAATGATGGAGTAGGACGTGGTCTTCACGTAAATACAGAACAAATTTAAATGGTATAGAGGCAGAAAAATGGAGAACTGTTTTTTCATTAACAGAAGGTCTTAAAAAAAATGAACATATCAGACATATTCAAATGAAAATACAAAATGCATCTCAAAGTGAAATTAACTTTTCTGGATTATCTGTTATTTCAGTTATCGACAATACCATCCCATCACCCTGACTGTAGAAAGAACATTCCACCAGTTCTCATTTCCAGATGATCCTACATTACAACAGAATACAATAAGGAAAAGAGATTCAAAATGAACAAGTATTATCAACCCTGTTACTGTTAAGTCAATCACCAGCTGAAGATGGTAATTTTTCTTTTAGATCAAGTTTTCCCAACCCAAAAAGAAAAAAAAAGTTAGATAATACAGTTACATCGCCTGCATAGTTATACTTTTCCAAAAAGAATAAGGAAAAAAACGACCAACGAAGGCACTGAAGTGCTGTGGCCTGCTTTCTGAGCAACTGTGTGACCGCCAATCTTTTTTTTGTTTAAACTAGTGAATGGTCACATTCAAAGATGAAGTAGGATCCAATTCAAAAAGATTGGCTCCCCAAAAGGCACTCCTTAAACCACTGACTTGGAAAGTTCAAAACGCATTCTTTTCACTTGCCTTCCCCAAAGGACCACTCAACGTTTAATGACATTTGCTGTACATTGTACAAAAGGACCTGCAGGCTGCAGTGACCAAAGCTTGCCACAAAAACAAAATGTCACTCTGGAAAATGGATCATTACCGTATATCACTTACACAGCTAGGACAATGGCCCTCAGTCAGGCCACGATCGACAATACTATTATACCAAAGACTAGACTCTTAGGAGACCGACCTATACCCATTCTCAGACAAAGGCCAAAGCACACTCAGCAGGGGCAAAAAAGAAACAAAATCTTCCCAGAAAGGACTAGTTACAAACAGGAGCAAACCTGGGCTCTTTACTCACCATTTTAATACTGCTGCCAACTATCACAGATTAAATCTGTACACACAACAAAGTGGAAAATGTCCCAAAAGGCAATCATTTCAGCAAAGGAAGAGACTAAGGACTACTACAATACCGTCGCTACAATTAAAAACAATGGCAAACAGGGATTTGGCACCACATTTACAAGCACAAGCATGCACTGTTAATACACTTCAGGTGTTTCCCAACAGAAAAAGCCCACAGAAGATGGAAAACAATGGGCGTCTTTTACAAAACTCCTATGACTGAGACAAACAAGCAAGAATTTAAGCGGTCAATTTAGTAACTATGTAGCAGCAAAGTCACCGATTCTGTTTGGAACTTAGCCATTTGCCTTTCTAATCGGCAGCTGCCCTTGGTGCGTCTGTGCGTCTGTATTCAAGATGCTGACTTTATCATAAAACATCAGCATTTATCTAGCAATTTGGTAATCAGCATAAACCAGGTTTTCAACCTTATGCTAAAAAAAGAGAGCAATATACTTATTACAAACTCTCCAATGTAAATACCATTTAAAAAACATAATAGGTGCTACGACAGTATGTAACAGTATGTTACAGGACAGTTACATAAATTTCACCCAAAAAGAGAGCTGTAATTATAGTTCCCAGAAGCGTAAAGAATTAAAGCAATTATGGAAATATTATGGTCTGACAAATCGACAGTTAAAAACCAAGAGTTCCTACTAAGAGGAACATTTGCAAAATGATCTGGTCACATCACATAGTTAAAACTGTGTTTTAATAAAGATTCCTTTCCAAAGAAATAAAATTTAATAAAGTTATTCTTCCCTTGATAAAAAAAAAACACCCAAAAAACAACACCTTAAAAGTGAACTACTGGTGATTTGTTAAGAAAGGGGGAAAAAAGAGTAAGCTACATATTGAAGTTCTGGAATGCAGCACCTCAACTCCACATCTGGCTAAACATGTGATATTATGAAATCCAAGGGATGTCCTGATGATCGAATCATACTTTACAGTTGTTTCAATTCCAATGTCTGACTTGAGCATCTCGTGTCAATTAAGAGTTCCCTAGATACAGAAGATTGTGCCGAAGAGCGCCAAGATTCTGCATGCTGCTGCCATTCCCTGGTCCCATTCATGCTGCAGCTGCCCCTGAGACAGCAAAAGAAGTCTGGTCTCAATACTCCACATTGTAGTAACTAGAAAAGAAGAACATTTTCAATTAGAAAAAGTTCACAAAGTCAAGAGCCATCAGTACACAGCATTCTAACTACACACCGTTCCAAGCTTCACCTTTGACAAGCATCCACTCTCTTCAATAAAGTCCACATTCCTTTAAGTTGTTTTTAATGATGACATCTGTAACAGCATCAAAAACAAACTGCACATTCTTGGTATCTGTGGCACAAGTGAAGTGGGTGTAGATTTCCTTGGTGTCTTTTCTTCTGTTCAGATCTTCAAACTGACACTGAATGTAGGCAGCTGCTTCTTCATATGTGTTGGAACCTAAAGCAGATCATCAATATTCTCAGTTCAAATTGTAATAGCTGTCTGAACCCAATTAAGTCAGGCCATCACATTTACATAAAAGAAAGGGAATATGACCCAATGAAATAGAGATAGATATCTAAATCACTAGATATCACCAGTACATTTTTCTTGAGAGCAGATGCTCATCGTAAGTAAAACGAAACCATCACACACAATGATCCAGGAAAATAAACCAGGTTTCTCATTCCCCTGTCACCTAGATTTTTCACCTGAAAAATCTAGAAAGTATACAAGGAACTAGGGGAGGAGAAATTTCTATTTTTGGAATACAATTATTTAGAAGGTCAGAGACCCTGGGGGACTCCCTGGTGCCGCAAGGGGTTGAGCACCGCAGTATGACGTTATCCGCAGCCACTGCAGCATGAGTTCGATCCCTGACCAGGGAGAAGACACCCACATGGCGCAGCAGACCTCTCCTGCCTCGCCTGCTGCTCCCCTCAGCAGTGTATTTCAGTTCATCTACCTGTTCTGTTCCCCATCCTGTCTCTAACGAATCTTCTCTCCCGCACACCTCTGGCCTATCCCCTACTTCTTATTTGCACAAATAAATCAGTCTTTAAAAAAAAGGTCACAGACCCTGTGCTCTTTAGAGGGACGTAGAAATAAATATTTTAAAAACGTAAGGCACGAGTCTTTGCAAAATCATTCCAGGTTAAGTGCTTTGGCCTCAGAACCTTCTGGAAATAATTTAAATAACAAAGGTAAAGTAGTACATGCAAAATGGAAAGGGGCCTGACCTATGTACTTTTGATTTTTTTCCCCTAAGATTTATTTATTTATGCATACAAGAGCTGGGGTACAGGCCAGAATAGCAGGAGGTGAGAGGATTCACTAGAGACAGGGTGGGGAGCAGAACAGGTAGATGGACTGAAATCCACTGCTGAGGGGAGCAGCGGAAGAGGCAGGAGAGGTCTGCTGCGCCATGTGGGTGTCTTCTCCCTGGCCAGGGATGAAACTCATGCTGCTGTGCTGAGGATGCTTTATGGTGCGGGGTTCGACCCTCTGTGCCACCAAGGGGGCCCTATGTACTTTGTAAATGGTGAATTTCAAGGCATATGGAATTATACTGCAATATAGTTGTTTTTAAAGGGGAGGGAGAACCATAAGTAAACTCTATTTGCAACAATATTTGTAACAAACATTCTTAATCACTTCCTACATCTTGTATCTATTTTTAAGTCTTCAGAATAGTCCTAGAATTTGGCTGCAGAATCAAGAAAAGTTAAAAAGGACAACATACAGTCTATCCCAGTGAACTAGAGACTTTTCACTGACAGTAAGCATGGCAAAAAATATCAACTGAATACATAAAGGAGACTAAGTAACAAAGCAAAGAAAGAAATCAAAGACTGAACTATTAAAGATTAAACAGAATAGTCAAAGAACTGAAGGAAGGTAATTTTTTAGGCACATCAAACAGGTTTCTTGAGATCAGCAGAATTAGTAAATTAATGGAGAGATGACTGACAAATTTTGTCAGGGAGGAAACAGTTATCTCCACAAAGAATCCTTAAGATGAACGAAGTCAATAGCAGACAGACTTCGAAAGCCCAAAAGGAAAAAATAAAATAAAAAAGCACATGAGAGAGACAGGATACTGAGAGTTCTTTGCAATGTGTGGTGATTCCCAGCAGGAACATTAACGTCAGTCCTTTTACTTTTGAATAGGATCTCTCTCCTATTTTAAAACTTTCAGAGCTTCTCTATAAGCTCCCCTAATTCTTTCCTCTCTCCTTCCTCTGAACAGATAGGACTATATGTCCAGCTTCCCGCGAGAACAGAGGCCGTGGTGCTTGAGCTACATCTCAATTTTTGAGTCCACCATCTCACTTAAAAAGGTACCTGTATCTGAAATACTCTACCTCTGGTTCAAAATTCATTGCTCTACCTAGTTTTTTTTTAATTGAAGTGAAATTCACACAGTATACAATAAACCACTTTAGGTATATAGTACAGTGGCGGCTGGTTAATTCACAATGTTATGTAACCACCACCTACCATCAATTTCAAAATATTTTCACCACCCCATTCCCATAAGCAACTGATAACTCCCTACCCCTCATCTCCTGGTAACCACCAACCAATGTGCTTTCTGTCTTGACGGATTTGCCTATTTTGAACATGTCACATACAAGGAATTTCACAAATGTGACCTTCTGTGATTGGATTCTTTCACTGAGTTTATGACATTCAAGTTGTAGCATCTATCAGTATTTTGTTCCTTTTATGGCTAAATATTATTCCACTTAATATACAGTTATGCTTAATGATAGGAATATGTTCTCAGAAATGCATCATTAGGCAATTGGCACTGTGTGAACATCACCGAATACTTATGCAAACATATATGGTACAGCCCACTATGCACCTGGACTGTGTGGCACAGCCTGCTGGGACCGCTGTCATACACGCAGGCCACTGCTGACTGAAATGGTAAATGATTTGTGACTGTTTATACCACAATGCATCTCTTCATCATAACTGTCATATTAGACTCTTAATTCCTTTTTTCCCTATTGTTTCTATCAATTACACCTACTTTTTGTAACTTCTCTTGCTACAGTCTATAAACATTCTTCAATCTCTCCTTCCCCTGTGATGCAAATTGCTCAATAGTAGGTTACATCTGTCTTCATTTCTTCACGTCTCACCCAGTAACCACACCTGGCTCTACTCTTGACCATTTTGCTCACGATTTAAGTAGCCATCACTGATCTCCTGCCTGCTAACTGCACAGACCACTTGTCAGTGTGCATCTGACTTTACCTGTGTATGACAAGCACACTGTTTCTTACTTTTTAATCTGTTCTTGGTTTCTGATACTATGGTTCTCCTGG
>JAGFMF010011828.1:77496-96240 GCA_019455555.1 Galemys pyrenaicus
GGTGGTGGTGGTAAAAACCCTTAGGGAAAAAATTCAAACAGTATCTAGCTATCTTCCAAGCAGATAATAATCCTCTAGATAACAAAGGGGAAAAGGTACAGGGAGAAAGTTAACAGAGAGAGATTTGATCAAAACTTTGAGTTACAAACATAGCTTAGAAGTGGTTTTAGGTTTTAGACCTAAAATATGTGAGACAGAGAGGAAAAGGGCTGATAGCTGATTTTTTTTTTTTTTTTTTGCTTTTTTTCTATGCAGCCCTCCTTATCAGAGTTTCAAAATAAACACAGGACTCATGGGATGATTCCCCACCTCAAATCTAATATTTATGTGTCTCAAGTGACTTCCAAATAACTATGAAAATACAGTTAATGGGGGGGGGGGGAAGCGCACATGGGTAAAGAAAAGGGGCGAGGGAGGAAACAGTGGCACCACAAGGACAGAACAGACCAGCAAACAGAATGCAATTCACACCACAGGTGTCACTGTTATCGGGCAACCCTCATATAAAACGGGTTTCCCTGACTGGGTTTTCACCCGTGTGCTCAGAAGACTTTTATAAGAAGTTTTAACTTTAGGCACATGTGACAAAAGTTATTAAAGGGTTTTTATTTCACAAAAGAAGGGGAATAAAGCAGAAATAACACTAAGGGAAAGAGAGGGATATAAATTTGCAAATATTTTACAAGATTTTCTGAGCAATAGCACTTTGAGAGCTGGCTTTAAGTGAGATGGCTTTAAAGGAAGAGAGAGACCTTTAAGGCTTACATGTTTGTTTTTTTTTTAAAAGATTTATTTATTTATGCATACAAGCACTGGGGTACAGGCCAGAGGTGTGGGGGGTGAGAGGATTCACCACAGAGAGCGGGGAGCAGAACAGGCAGATCAACAGAAGTACACTGCTGAGGGGAGCAGCGGGCACAGCAGGAGAGGTCTGCCGCACCATGTGGGTCCCCTCCCTGGCCAGCAGCAGGGATTGAACTTGCGCTGCAGTGGCTGTGGTTTGCTTCATAGTGCATCACTTAACCCACTGTGCCACCAGGGAGGCCCCACATGTTTGCTTTTATACTTAGCCTGGCTGTTTAACTTCACCCTTAGGTCCCAGTGATTCGTTCTTTGATAATGACCTTATGGGATTTGTAGTTTCTTGGATTGTGTAGGTCTGGAATGGGGGTTGAAGTTTATAATTTATTTGTGTAATTTATTTAGGAGGGGTTTTTCCCCCCTAACAATCTAGGACCTGAGGGTAAAGTTAAGCAGCCAAGCTAAATATAAAAACAAACATGTGGGCCTGGAGGGTCTCTCTTTTCCTTAAAAGCCAGCTCTCAGCGTGCCATTGGGTTCCAGCTTCAAGGAACTAGTAGAACATTTACTGATCTGTATCCCTCTCTTCCCCTTGTGTTATTCACTACGCTATTCCCCTTCTCTTGTAAATAAAACCCTTTATTAACCTTTGTTGTGTGTGCCTGCAGTTAGGGCATTATAAGTGCCTTTCATGCGCGTGGTAAAAACCCAGTCAAGCAAACCCACTTTATATTAAAGTTGCCCTGTAACATAACCACAACCAAAATCGCGTCTAAGACTTGTGTATTCCTAAAACTTGTGCACCCACTCGAGCAAAACAAAACTAACCAGAGTCACACCAATTCACTTTTCCAATCCTAGGGTATTTAGACTTAGCAGCTTTTGCTTAGTAGCATTCTTCCTCTAAGAGCCTCCCCTGTATGCTTTCTAGTAGTCTGAGTCCTAACCCTTGCTAAGAAACTTTATCTAACATCTGTATTCTCCTTCTCTCCTTTCAGAGATAAACATTTTAAATAAAGGAATTAATGACTGAGAAAAGTTAACATCTGCAGATGTTTTACTCCCTTGGATCTAAAATATGACATATGCCTATACAGGCATTCAAAAACTCAGTCAACATTACTCTTTTTTTTGAATAGCATGATTTTAATCCAGAGAGCTATTATATTTTTGCTGTCCTGACTTTGGAAACACTGCTTTAGGAGGAAACACTTTTCCCCTACCACTTACCACAATTACTTCCACTAACCTACTTCTTCCTTACAATAAACCCTCTTTATAGATCTATAAAGAGGCTCCTCCTTATGGTGAACTTCTAACCTCCACCCTTAAATTGACAAAGAAAAGGCAAGCTATCCCACACCTAGCTCTGTTCTCTTCCACTCTCTAAGTAACCATAAAAGACAAACGAAGGATAAGAGAGGAGTTATAAATATAAATCCTTATAGATGAAGGGGGAAAAGAAACTTCAAAAAAATTATATATGATTGTAGATTAGGATGGGTGGATGACGGAAAACTAGGTGATTCAAGAGACCTGAGAAGAATGAATGATGTCAACTGCATCAGGTGAGACAGGATTATGCCTATGTTAAGATTTATGACCACTGATTTGATAAAGGACAGAAATGAAAGGAGGGGTACCATGGTCGGAACGTTTGTGTTCTCCCCAAAATCCTCAAGTCAAGATCCCAATGCCCAATATGAAATATGAGGAGGTAGGGTATTTTGGGAGCTGCCTAGGAGATGAGACCGGAGCCCTTGCGAACAGACTAGTGCCTTTATAAAGAGACCCTAGAAACCCCAGCCCCTTCCACCATGGGAGCACACAGCAAGAAGTCTACAACCTAGATGAGGAGCTCATACCACCATAACCAAGGGACCTGAGTAGGACTGCCAGTCTCCAGTGCTGTGAGAAATAAATTTCTGTGTTTCTGAACTACCAAATATGTGGTACTTTGTTATAGCAGCCTCAACAGACTAAGACAGAAATTGTCAACTGCATCTGATGAATGGGGTATGAGGACCCAAAAAATTAATAACTGATTTGGTAAGGGAACCAAAGGAAATGAGAGTGAATGGTCAAGAGATACAAAGGTGAGACAAAGGTTGAGAAATAAAAAAGGGGAAACTTAGAAGTCAATTAACTGAAATGGAGGAAAAGAACCAACAAAGAAAAAATACAGTACTAGTGCCCAGTTACTGGCTACAGTAAGCACAACAGGGAAGTAGAAGCTGATGACAGGAAGGTCTGAGAAAAGGGAGGGAGAAGATGAGAACACAGGAGAGAAGTGGTAGGAAAAGGAAAAAAAATAAAGTAATTCATGAGGTAAGAGAAGAGATTGAAAGGAGCAAAACAAAAATAAAAACTTCAATTGTTTAATTTTGCCTTAACCCTCTAATTTTCCATGCTCAAAGGCTTAGAAAGATAGTTCCTAAATTTTGTGATGTGATTAAAGGCATGAAAGTCAAGCCTCACATACTTCTCTTGCCGCCTCCTTTTGCATCTTTTCTCCAGTCATTTTCCATCCCTGTCCTAGCTCCTCTTCCCTTAAGCCACTTCTAAGAGTCTTCCTAGTCTAATACCACCCATGCTTAACCACGCTTTTAACAGTTTACCCTTCAACAACATCCCCATTTAATTAATGAACACTACTTTACACCTGTGAGTCTGCCTCACAGACATACAGACTTTGCTTGAAATACAAGCAGTCACCCCAAGTCACTACGTTTTTTACTGCCTATAGCATCTAAGCACCACTGATAACTTCCTTAAGTTCTAAGAGACCCACTCTTTACATTCCCAGTCTTCTCTGAGAATTTAGTTGATCATGATATAAAGAATTCCCTATTCTCCCCCACTGCACCAAACATCTTTATTTACAAACTAGACTAGTGCCCACTAAGTATCAAATTACCCAACACAACTTTTGAGTATCTGATTTGTGCAAGAATTATGCCAGGCCATGTAATCCAATATAGGGATAGAGTATTCTTGAATACCTGGAAATTGCCTCTAAGACTCAGAATTAGTGCTCATGCCCTTACCAAATTTATTCTGGGAAGTTGATTTTTGCCTTTAATCTCTAAACCTCAGAAAGCAGAACTACACATCAAGCCTTTCTTTTGGATTATTTCAACTTGTTATCATTTACTACTATAAAATAAAAGCCAAAGGTGCTGTAAAAAATGCAAGTGAATAGAACAGTCACCACAGAAACCAACAGCAGATTCACAGAACCCCTTTTCCTAGACTCCTCTGGGATTGTGATCTAGTTATCTCTGAATGCAGATTGCTAACACTTCTCAAACGAACACAGTACTTTGCTACATCTTCTCTTGTTACTTAAATGCATTTTCCTAAAACAGGAAGCAAATTTTGCTGAGCTGCATCTACCAAAAAAGAGCAAGGGAAGAAAAAGTGAGAAACACTTACCGCTCTGGCAGCTTCCCCAAAGTCGATCTTCAGGCGCCCCATGGCTCTAATGATCGCGATGATGGATTGGATAGTATTGCTGTAGACAACGACTTTATACTGTTTACATTCTTCCTCTGAATAGCCATCCTCGTGAATGATTCTTAAAAAAAAAAACCAGAAAGCCATAAATCATTACCATGGACCTAAAATGAAATATACTATGGACTTCCAGGCATGAGGAAATGTAGTCTTATAAAAGGCCTTGTTCCAACTTACTTCATCTGTTTCACGATGGTGCTTTTACCAGATTCTCCAGCACCTAGAAGAAAAAAAAAACAAAAACAGACTTTGAAGTCACCTGTAATCAAACACAAAATGTGAAATTATCAAGTGATAATTCTATTTATGGAAATTAGACAGATCCTAGGGGAAAATGTGGTATTTCACTTTACCTAACTTAGCCACCAAATATAGTCTATTACAAGTGTCCTAGGGCTGCTATGACACCATCTTTGTAAAGCAGACACTCTCAAGGAGATACGGCAACAAAAACACCTCGGGAATCATCATCTACATGAAACCCTGAAAAATGAAAGCACGCAATAAAAATGACCATTTTCCCATAAGCAAATCCACCAATCAGCACCTTCACACTCTCAACATTCATTAACGGATGACCCGTCTCTGCCAAGGAATAAGACTGACCCACACCACCAAAGTAAACCGAACAAGTGTACTTATCCACCTCATTTTACCTACTCCCATGCTAGAACAGCCCATGTCACTCACAATCAAGGTTTCTCCCTCTGGAAGAGAAAGTTTGCACATCAGTATGCAAACAAGCTGTACCGTCTCCCCTCTAATGCTCAGCAGACATCCACTGCTCTTACATTTCCCGACTCCACATAATCTTCTAGCTACTATTCCATTTTCTTAGTTCCTCTTTAGAGCCAAACTCCTCTGAGGTGTCTACACACATGTCCTCCAATTCTGTGCTCCATAACAAGCTTTCAAACACAGACTACTCTGCTGAAATCACTTCTCAAGGTGTCCAACAACTCTTAAGAAAACCAGGGGTCAAGTCCTCATCCTACTTACCCTCTCAAGCAAAGTTTGTCCAAATTGATGGCTCCCTTGAAATATTTTCTTCTAATCTAGGCTTCTAAAGGGTATATCCTCCTGGTTTGACGTCTATTCCTCTAGTCAGTCTCCTGCGCCCCGTCTCTGATTCTAAAGGCTGTGTTGCTTCAGGGCGCCTTCCTTGGTCCTCTTCTCCATGGACACTCATTCTCTGCATTATCTAATCTAATGGTTTTAAATACCACTCATAACTGCTAATAATAGTTATTAACACTACTGAGTATCACTTGTTTTAAGCGCTTTGTATATATGAACTTTATTATAATAACTTACATTAACTCTTCTAATCCTCACAATAACACTATTATTATGTCCGTTTTAAAGATGAGGTAAGTGGAACAGAGAGACAGCAAGTTAACATTCACAATTACACAAACTGAAATTTACATGCACACTTTGGCTCCAAAGTTGGTGTGGGAAGAGAAAAAAAGTTGCTTTCTATTGTCTCTCTACTAATGATTTCCAAATTTAGATCTCTAACGGCTTCTAACCTTGGCTCCAACCTCCTGTGTCTTAATCACCTACTGTACACAGCTCATTAGATTTCTAGTAGGGACCTCAAACTTAAAATGCCCAAAACTGAGCTAATGCTTCCTTACCCTCACCCCCAAACAAACCCTGCTCTATTTCAGTAAAGGAAACCAACATTCATCCATCCAGTAACTGAAAATTGGTAATTGACATGTAACTAACACACAGATAGAATGAGGAAGTGCAGTGTATGAAATATTAGTAAAGCTTGAGATCTTAACATAAAATCCATGGGCCAAGGCCAGCATGCTTTAGTCCCGGCCTACCTTTTCATTCTACCTCCTGTTAGTCCCCACTTGTTCTCCCTGCTCCCGTCAGACCAGCGTTCCCGCTTTCCCTCCAACATACCAAACTGGATCCCACTGTCACTGAGCTAGACTCTGACTCACAGGCTTTCTGTTACTGTGCCCTCTGCCTGAATAAATTGTTCACAAGACTTTCTTCTTCATTCAGGTTTCTGCTTCCCTCAAAACAGACTTCCTCCACTAACCTATCTAAATAGCCCCACCCCATCCCACTCCTTCCTCTTACTTTGTGTTCAGTTTTTCTCAAAGCTATCATTTCTTCACATTAGAGATTTGTCCATTTCCTGTCTTTTCCACTATTAAATAGTTTCCAGTGCCTAGAATTGAGTCTGATATAATTTAGTGACAGAAGTAAGTGTTGAACGGATGAATGACTAATGTTTAATAAGCATGATTCCTTACTAAACATTTCTCAATGGTAGCAATCAAAAATATAAATTCAAATAAAATTAATATCCAGTGAAATTCAAAATATAAAAATTCTAGACATTTACACTTTTTACAGAATCAAAAGGGGCAGTTATATAATGACTTTATCTCTAATAAAACTTTATCATCTAATCCATAAGCAGGCATAGTTAACTACAAATGGTTAAAATAACAAACATAGTTAATATTCAAGTCATACAAAGAACCTCCTAATGACACTGCTATGAAAAGATTCTTCAGGGCCTCCCTGGTGGCACAGTGGGTTGAGCACTGCACTGTGAAGCATCCACAGCACAGCAGTGCAAGTTCGATCCTGGGTCAGGGAGAGGACCCACATGGTGCAGCAGACCTCTCCTGCCTCGCCCGCTGCTCCCCTCAGCAGTGTATTCCAGTCCATCTGCCTGTTCTGCTCCCCACTCTGTCTCTGGTGAATCCTCTCACCTCCTGCTACTCTGGCCTATACCCCAGCTCTTGTATGCATAAATAAATAAATCTTAAAAAAAAAAAAAAAGATTCTTCCTATGCATATTTAAAAAACTAGTGATTTGATTCTGGGGAAGAGAATGTAAAAGCATACTAGTTATATCCTATTTCTGTTTTAAAAACAGAACTCCCAGATTATCCCATGTTAGCAAGTTACTAAGTTAATGAGAAAGCAAAGAGATTAATAAAGTAATGTGCACCATTCTTAAACAGCTGAAAACAGCATTCTCACCATTCACGCTGGATTACTTAGAATGAAATAATCATTAACTCTTTTAATCTCAGAATCAATTTCTACACATCTTGTCAAGTTTTACCCAATAAAGGTACTGATTTATAAAATGTAAGGTGATCTACCTCTCATGTTTTTCTAAGACTCCCTGATAAAATGTCCTCTTTATTTTCACACCACACACACACACACACACACACACACACCTTTGTTCAGTATCCAGTTCCAGTTCTTAAAGGCACCTCCTACTGACCACAGCACTAATACAAGACGTCAGTGGGTGTCCTAGAGGCATTTCATACAAATAATGAATGAACTGCTGCACAGCAAAGGTCTTTGACCCATTCAGTTTCTAGATCACTTTGAAAAGTGCCACCAACTTACCTGTCTTCCAAGTAAGAAATCTAAGAGTTATCTGGAACCCACTTTCTCGTCTCTTCTTACATCAAGTTGTAACAAAATCTTCCCTCCTATGCATCTTTCAAATTAATCCTTTCTACTCCTGAGCCAGGCATTGTGCCTATTATGCCACTGCTGTGACTTTCTCAAACTTACAGCTCACAATTCCTTCTCATCATTTCCAAACGGCATTATTGGAAAAAGCAAAAATTCTCTAGTAATTCTCCAAATTCTTCTAGCATTTTCTGTAACTTTCTAATTAGATTTGAGCTCCTTGTTTTTACTTCAATCTTTTTGTGTTCCACTGTTTCAGTTAAGTTCCCTCTCTATTCACTTAGGTTTTCCCCAAACTGCTTCCCATCTTTCAAACCTCCCTCCCCCAATATAAATGTGATGTTTGAGATGTTCTTTTTTTTTTTTTCCTTTTAATTGCTGTAACGCTGGCTTACATCACTGCTTGTGTGTCAGAAGTCTAGGATCTCCTTTCCCAGGTGTTGTTACCACAGTCCACCACCGATTTTATCGTGCTCCCTCCCCATTTTCCTCTGCTTCCCATCTTTTAGCTTCAGTTCTGCAGTCAGCTTTTTAGGGTCAGTCCTTAGTTTGGTTTTATCCCTTTGGTTTCTCTATATTCTACATAGGAATATGAAATGTCTACTTTTATGTACATCTGTTTACCTATCTCCCTTGAAAATTCACCACAAATTTAAGGAGTCATTTATCTTTCTTCAATCCACCAAAGTAGAAATTAGCCAGGATACAAGGAACAGGATAGGAGCAAAGGAACTTCAGAATCAGAATCTATGACCAGGAAGAACTGAAGATGACTCTGTAGAGGGAAGGGATTAAACTAGGCGGGGAGTTAGGACACACAGAGAAGAAAAGTCTAAAAGGCCCAGAGACAGGCGGACCTGGGAGGTCAGTTCTACTTAGAAAATTTATCTTTTGCTGTATAGGGCATACTATAGAAATAAGAATAAAGGATGAGGGGTCAAGCTAAGAAATTTCTGAGACAGGGGAGAAAAGAAGCCAAGTTCAAAGGCTCATTCTCAATAAAAGAGGCAAAGCAACCTGCAGAAAATAAAGGGGCAAAATTAACTTAGAAAATCATCTTACAAGCAGTCAAACAAAATAAGCAGGAAAAGTGTACACAAGTTAGCATACACAATCACCAACACTGTTAGATGAACAACTCACCAGTATACACTACTGTAGAATCATTATATCTTCCCAAACATATTTTTAAGGAACTCTTTGAGAGCAGGCACCATATCACATGCCCTCCCATTTTTTCCCATAACACAGACTACACTAGGGCATAAAAATGAGAGATGGTGACGATTTCTTTGCAAGTTATTTTTTTCAAAGGTCAGTAAATAAAATTGCCAGTATAAATAAAATCACTATCATATCTGTGCACACATGTAGCTCACATATGACTGTTAAAAATCAACCCTGAACGAGGAGTTATCTAGTCAAAAACAGTGTCACCTGATGTCTTTTTTTTTTTTCTTTTCCATTTTGACTGGAAGAAAAATACAGTTCAAAGAAAGAGCGTGAGAGTCCCACTTCTGTGCCTTCAGGCACAATGACTCTCCTGGTCTGCAGAGGCGCAGGGCAGTGGCTGGCACCTAGCAGGTATTCAGTAAATGCTGACAACTGTCACTCACGAATGCTGTTCTCACTGTTCAGAGTACCACCTAGTGATGTTAAGGCCCAAAGGGCTTAACTTAATTAAAACCCTCTTGGATAGTAGCATGGGTTAAAACTTCCAGTAGAAATGGCATTTTGAAACAACTTAACAGCTGTTTCACAATAATAAAACCCTCGATGGCATCTGAATTCACACACTTAAAAACAGCAACTTATAACCTAAAAGCTACAGCAAATACATCAAAGCATGAGTCATTTTCTCCATCCCACCCTAAGGAACAAAAAATTTCTTTTCCTTGAAAATATTTTCATTCCCAGATACTCCTGTTTACTAGCCTCCTCTCCCACACTTCTCATCCATCTGTTCCTCTACAGTTTTTCTTCAAGGTTTCCTTACAGGTTCTTGTACCACTACAATTTATACTAGTGGTTATTCCAACGGCATCTCCCTTTCTGGCACTATTTTTGGTTAACCCTCTAGCCAAGACTCTCTTCTCTATAGGTCCCCGTTAATTAGATACATGGGAATATATGAGCAGAGTAACAAGCACAGACAGCCCCTGTCCCAAAGCAGGTTAAAAGCTTGTTGCATAAATAAATTTGATTTTTCTAATTTATTTTCACCTTTCATGTACACACAGGCACTTAAGAAATTTTTTATGTAATGATAACATATTGTAATAAACTCTATGGACTAGGTTTTAGACTTAGCTCTGCCATGGCTATCTGTGAGACCTGCAAATTACCCCACTTCACAGTGCCTCAAATGCACAAAAATGCCTTCTAGTGTCCCTTCATATAGAGAATGTGAAGTCTGGGGCCAAAAGTACTACATGACTGCCCTCTTATATCATATAATTATTAAAAGGCAATAAGCAGGGCCTCCCTGGTGGCGCAGTGGGTTCAGCAACACCCTATGAAGCAAACTACAGCACGAGTTAGATCCCTGCTGCCGGCCAGGGAGGGGGCCCACAAGGTGCGGCAGACCTCTCTTGCCTTGCCCGCTGCTTCCTTCAGCAGTGTGTTTCAGTCAATCTGCCTGTTCTATTCCCCAATGTGTCTCTGGTGGATTCTCTCACCGCTCACACCTCTGGCCTGTACCCCAGCTCTTGTATGCATAAATAAATCTTTCAAAAAAAAAAAAAGGCAACAAACAGATTAAGTCTCCAATCCTGACACATGGAAGGATCTACATCCATTTACCTGACCATTGACAAAGCTACCTAATATAGTGATAAGCACGTTCTCCAATCACCACTCCTGATCAAAAAGGGAGAGTGAGTAGAAAGAGTAAAGAGTTTCCTGGCAGTCAACCTTCTATGTTCATGCTCCAGCTAGCAGAATATGCAAGTTAGATTGCTAGTCTTAAAAGATAATAGCCATTAGTATCTATAACTAAATATCACAGACGCATAGTCCATGCTATCTCCAAATATAAGCTAGCCCCCTCTTCCCACTAATTCCTTCTTATTGACAGGCATAAGGAACTACCAGTAAAAATTCAGATTAAGGCTAAAAATGATATTTTATTCAAAATGCTTTTCAAGTACCATACTTAATACAAAAAGCAGGACTTTCTAATTGAACAAAAGATTAGCAGAATTACACACAGGAAAAAATGTCACAGAGCAAATAAAAACTGTTACTCAGGGTTTTTATTTTCTTTTAACACACCTCATATGTGCCTGGAACTGTTGTATACTGAGACCTCAAATACAAATAAGTTTAGGAATTTATGGTCTCCTGGGAGACCATATTAGTCAGATCTATTTTTGTTGAGAAATTAGCAAGTTTCCGTAGCCTAAAATATCAGAGCAATCTTTTCATCAACAAGCCCCATGACCCTCTAACTATGCCAAGTCCCTGCATATAAATATTCTCGAAAATCCTGTACAAATCAAACTTTAGTTCTTTGCAAAACCCTTCTATTTCCTCTGACCAGTTAGCACTCCCACTCTGACTCACAGCCGCATAGATTGTTCTTTATTAGTATCGGTCTCAGAGGTTAATTTACAAAACTAAGTTCCAAACTACCCTTTCTAGCCACTCATTTCATCTCCAGCCAGCTCTGGCTAATCTTTAAAAAAATTTATGTGACTTTCTTTCCAGCTCCTAATTACCACTTTTCTTAACCTGCAAAATGGGTTTCTAGATTTTTATTAAAATGGCAGTGAAGCTCTTGTTGGTACAACCTGAAAACCCAAATATTGTAACATTAATACTTGATCAAATTATTTTAATTATTTTGGGTTTGTGCCTGTTTAGGACTCCACTAGTTCTAAACTCAAAAGCATAGTCCTCGAAAGCAAAAAACAGTGCCTTCTTTTCGTGACCTCCCCCCCAACAAGAGCACAATCTAGGACAGAGTAGGCACATAATAGCTGTGGGATGAATGGTTTAAGTTTCTATGAGATTCCATGGTTGCCTAACCACATTTTGCAAATGTCAATGCAATGGTTGGAATTTTCAATGTGGGCCGTTAACAGAAACAGAAGATTTCCATACCTCTGCTATCTTCACTCAGCCCACACCCATTCCCAGCTATGGCTTCAATGCTCACACCAGAACTATACTTGGTAGTAAATTTGGACAGCCTCCGACTCTCCCTACTTCCTTGCTTCGAGACTCTGTCCAACTGCCTTGTATCCACCATCTACTTGGTATGAAATAAAGTACATAAAACAGTCAGCAAATATTTTTCAAAGGATGAATGAATGTCTTAAGGGTAAAAGATGATAGTGAATTGTGATGGAACAGAGTATTCTTTGAAAACCATTTTTCTAGGAAGCAATCACATACAAATTACAACAAAGATTTAAGACACATGTAAGAAATTTTTGATAAAACTCAACTGACAGGGCCTCTCTGGTGGTGCAGCGGGTTTAGCGCCACACTGTGAAGCATCCACTGCACAGCAGCACAAGTTCAATCCCTGACCAAGGAGGGGACCCACATGGCGCAGCAGACCTCTCCTGCCTCGCCCGCTGCTCCCCTCAGTAGTGTATATCAGTCAATCTGCCTGCTCTGCTCCCCACTCTGTCCCTGGTGACTTCTCTCACCTCGTGACTCTGGCCTATACCCCAGCTCTTGATAAATAAATAATTTTTTAAAAAAAAAAACCACTCAACTGACACACTAAACAGAATTTCAGAGTATCTGCCTGGACATGACCCATTCTACAGTAATCCCTACTCCCTCCTCCTTAGTGGCCAGTGGCCTACAATGATCTGGGCCATACCCTCCTGCACTGAATCGGGAGTAAATACCTAACACAGGAGTCACCCAGCCCCAGGCTGATGGAGCGCCTACACCCTGGGCCACCTAGCTCCAGAGGATGAGCAGTACCATCTGCAGAATCTGCACTGGGGGCTACAGAAAGTCATCCTAAATTAAGGTAGTCATTACAGGGTATCATGCACATAAAAGAAAAGATTCTGAGGAAGCTGGTCTGAAGAGACAAAGCACAAAGGGACAAACATGCCACGAGAAAGAGGAGCACAGAGACAGCAAGTGAGTGAGGAAAGTGACTGACAGGATCATGCCTCCCAGCAAAGGGAGGCAGAAATAGTGAACATGTAACAAAACAAACATCTGTATACCTATAACCCAGAGAAAGTAATGAAACATTACCAGTTATCTATAAAGCCAACTATGTGTTCCTCCCCCCAAATCAATTAATTTTTCATTAAATATTTCTAGAAAGTAAATATGCAACGAGGGTGTGGAACACATAAAAAGCCCTAATAACCTAAATACAGCCAGCACACACAGTACCAAATCGTTTTTTTAAGATCTCACCAATTACACAGACATGAGCCTATCATTTTACAAGTCTTATAAACCACGAAGCAGAAAGCTAATAGTCATTTAACATTCATAAATCACATAAAGATGTTGGCTTGATTAAGGAGGGCGGGAAGGGTGGGGAAGACAGCTTACTCAGCCAAGCAGCTCTCCTCAAAATGTTATCACTGCAGAAAAATAAACAAGGTAATTTGTGTTGCTAAACTTCATGGATCCTCTCCCTCACTTTTGCAGAGTATAGTAAGAAGGTTCAAGGAATCCATCATTTGTGTCTCTGGTAGCCTCAACCCTCTAATTTTGACCCCTGGTCAGTTACCTTTTACTTCTCTGGACAATAAAAAGCCATTTTGGGTGCTAACACTGAATAATACGGTGTATGACTAAAAACAATTTTTACAAAGGTTCATTATCTTACTAGCTCTGCCTCGAATTTTCCTTCTGAGATAGAAATGTAAATATTATTATACTTTCAGAAATAAGTATGCCCAATATACAGCAACATTTTAGTCAGTTGTGTTTTATTTAGCATGACAGTGAATAGAAATGTTATTAACAGCTATAATGCATAAACCAAAAATCTCACTTAATCCATGCACATAACTTCACATATAGTGAAGATGGCCTCCAAAGTTCACTGTAATGCTAAGTTCATTCACTAAAACCCATATATTCCCAAATTTACATTTAAAAATGTAACAGGACATTTGCAGGATAGTAAAGAATCACAAAAACAATTAATTAATGACAACGGAAGTACAGAATTCTAACTTCAGGCCCAGGGTCACTGGAGGAGAAGTAATCAGGACTGCTGAGTATACGCTGGTAGCAAACTCCATTGTTTATGATGGTGATGTAATGCAGGTTTATATACAGCCACCTAAAGGTCACAGGACACAGGCAAAATTCAGTCACCCTCCAAAAAAAATTAAAAAAAAAAACAACAACAAAAAAAACACAAAACTCAGTCCTACAAATTGTATAAGAGATAGTTCTGTTGAACTATTTCAAGGCTCTCCAAAAACCTGTAATACAAGCAGTTGTGAATGAGTTTTCTAAAAGGGAGGAGTCTCACAGGAAGAAATACACTGATGTCCAAAGTAGGAATCTAGCAGTGGAGGGTTTGTCGCCAATGGTTGGTTTTCCTGTCACACTCAAGATGTAGGTAAAAAACAAAAGAGGAAAATTACAACCTGCAATTCAGGGTCATCTGTCAGCCCCAAAAGAATGAATCCTGGCTGTACTGAATGGGTCATCATTTCTCTCCTATGAAATTTCACCAAAGCTAGACAAAAAAAAATTTTAAAAATTGAAATGTTAGAATCATGTTCTTATCTAAGTTTCTCAAACACTGAGGGAAGCATACAAAATTGTACTTCAAGCCTATTTAATCAAACTTAAACTATAATACCATAAGCCCAAATCCACGATAAGCAAAATGTTAAATATTGAGTTGGGAGACTATATGCCTTTATCATGTAAATAATTCACCAATGCTATTATGTCAAAACTTTAAAAAGACTGGGTTTTATATATGTATTTACTTCTACTTATCCTTTTGTTACATCATGAATGAGTAATGGAATGGTAAAGGCAGATAATAAGACAGGGAAGAATGCAGAGTGTCTAGACTATTTCCCCCAAATTATACCTATATCTATCTTTCTATCTATGTATAATGAGATATGGCTTAAGGTACAGCTACTAAAAATTCAAATCAATTCTCCAAATACCTTGCATATCTTTCCAGTCTTATCTCCTACACCAATGCATTATTCCAGGTAGATCTATTTTCACAATCATGTTTCTGAGTCTTAGTATTCCCCTTCTGCCTCCACCTGCTTCTCTCCAGTGTCTCAAGAGTTCCTATTTATACTTCAAGGTCCATCTCAAATGTCACCTCCTCTGGGAGGACTTCCCCTGTATGTCTTTCTCCAGGAACTTGAAATGCTTAAGAGTTTTAGCTATTTCACACGTATATCTGCAGGCTAGGAAAGTACCTGTGCATATTAAGAGATAATCAGAGATACCTAACCATAATTAACAGATAAGCCTCCTTTTGGATAAAGTTAACAATGAAAACAGTAAAGTTAAAAAAAAAAAAGTACCCTTGAAACGCAATGCAGTGTCCTAGATTGGATCCTAGAGCAGAAGAGTATTAATGGAAAAGCTGCTGAAATGCAAATAGAGCGTGAAGTTTAGTTAACATTAATGTTCCATTATTAAACTCTTATTGTTGACAAATGCACCAAAGTAAAAAGTAAGATGTCAACATTAAGGAAAACCAGGTGAGAAGTATACAGGAGCTCTAAGGACCAGCATGCAACTTTCTTATAAATCTAAAATTGTATCAAAATAGGGGCCTCCCTGGTGGCACAAGGGGTTAAGCACTGCACTGTGAAGCATCCACAGCCACTGTAGCAGTGAGTTTGATCCCTGGCAAAGGAAGTGACTCACATGGCGTCTCCTGTCTCGTCTGCTGCTCCCTCAGCAGTGTATTTCAATCTGCCTGTTCTGATCCCCACTCTGTCTCTGGTGAATCCTCTCACTCCCTACAACTCTGGCCTGTACCCCAGTTCCTATATGCATAAATAAGTCTTTAAAAATTAAAAAAAATCAAAATAAACTTTACTTAAAAATTTTAATTAATCTAAGACAAGTTGAAAGAAGTAAAATATTGATGAAGGGCCTGGGCCATCCTGGTGGCGCAGTGGGTTAAGCAACGCACTATGAAGCAAACTGCAGCCACTGCAGCACGAGTTCGATCCCTGCTGCCGGCCAGGGAGGGGACCCACATGGTGCGGCAGACCTCTCCTGCCTTGCCCACTGCTCCCCTCAGCAGTGTACTTCCGTTGATCTGCCTGTTCTGTTCCCAGCTCTGTCTCTGGTGAATCCTCTCACCCCCCACACCTCTGGCCTGTACCCCAGTGCTTGTACACATAAATGAATAAATCTTTTAAAAATATATATATATATATTGATGAAGAGGATTTTAATTATAACCAAAGTTACAAAAATAAAGCAGTAAGAAATATACTTCTTACAAGTAAAGGAAGAAAGGAAGGATGCCTGAAATGAACCAAAATACGTAAGGATTCATTAATGCTGCAAAATGGTGAAAAGGATTTATTAAACTGCTATAGCTCAGTATTTATTTTCAGAAACAGAAATAACAAACAACAATGAAAGAACTTACATGGAAAGTTTAAGACATCATTATATCACATCAAAACTGCATTATCTATGTAAAGTATGGTAGTAATTACATCATCACATCAGCATGCTGTTTTTGAAGTTAATAATTTCCATATTCTGACTTCAGGAAACAGAAAAATATTCCATTAAAAGTGTATCACTCTAAAACAATCCTTCTATAATTTATAATCGCTTTTATAAAATGTAATCCTGAAATACACTTCAATAGCTCTTCAAGAGTTGTCAATAGTTTGTTTCCCAACTAATTTTAAAATATTTTTAACCTAATGATTATAGAATCATATTGGTGAGTTCCAAAGTCATATACAATACTATTCAATTCAATAAAAAAATAGATAATAAATAAGGGTATCATACAGGACTAAAACAGAAATCTAAGTACAATATGACACTTTCCTAGTAAATTCTTAGAATTCAATGGGAAACTATTTCAATCTTAAAATCCAGTTTCAAAGAAGAAACAAATTTTGTGTATTTGACCAGTCTAAGTTACACAATCAATCATTATAGTATGATTAATTACAAGATGTCAAGAATCACACTACCTTGCTTATTTTAAAAGGGCTGGTTTAAATGATTGCTGCATCTCCAGTATAGTGTTAACAGCAAGAAAGGAAACTACAATCTAATTATACAAAGAGTATACATTTTGAAACAAGACCATTTACTTTTAAGTAACAAGAAATTTTTGAGATGTAAAATACTGACATCATTCAACAAAAAGACTTGTGTGACTATTAAAAACAAAGAGGCCATGGAAGTAAAACATACTAACAAAACAATGAAAATAATATCTCAGCTAATCTGTAACAATCTTTCTTAAACTTTTTAGTATCTTCAAAGTCTAATTTGAAAATCAAAAAAATTCAGGTATAAAGACCAGATAGATTGTCCTGTACTTGCTTCTTAAGATCCCTAGGCCGTTATTTAGGTACAAGTCAAATTTGATCTTTTTTGGTATCCTCCTTTGCTTGGTTCATATCAGATATATTTACTTACTTTTCAACGTAATAGCATAACATGGAAAATAGACCACTTTATTTACATAGAGTGCTGTATCAAAACCAGAACAGCAAAACAGTGATCCCAACACAATGTTATTCAGTTCAAGCAGCTTGAATTACCAAAATGGTACAGACGACTGCTAAGTAGGTTACAGGATAACCTGCATAGATAAAGGTTTATAGATAACTCTAGAAAAAGAATTACACCAAAACGACAATTAAAATTGAAGGGAAATTAAAATATAATTTCTTTATATTCTCTTTGAATAGTTACACTATGATACAGTTTGAACAGTTACAGTATGATACTGTTTTTTTTTTTTTGTTAAACTAATTTATTTTTTAGAGATTTATTTATTTATACATACAAGCACTGGGGTACAGGCCAGAGTTCAGGGGGGTGAGAGGATTCACCATAGAGAGTGGGGAGCAGAACAGGCAGATCAACTTAAGTACACTGCTGAGTGGGCACAGCAGGAGAGGTCTGCCACACCATGTGGGTCCCCTCCCTGGCCAGCAGCAGGGATTGAACTCGTGCTGCAGTGGCTGCGGTTTGCCTCATAGTGCGTTGCTTAACCCACTGCGTGACCAGGGAGGCCTCATGTTAAACTAATTTTAATGAAACTCGATATTAAAAGAAATAACACAAAATGGCGCTTTTTATAACTTGCTTAAATATACCACCTGGTGAAGAGTATTAACTTCAGAGACCAGGGACCTTGAGATTGGATGTCATTAAGCTTAGAGATTAGGACTAATTTTCCAATTTTTTAGTTCCTATGCTCTTTGCTTTAATACTACAATGATACCTCCTATTTCTGAATTGAGTTATCAGTTCAAAGAGATGCATTTTACTAGCACTACTCTACTGTATTTCTACCACAAAACAAATTTCAGTAATATAAACAAAATTTAGTGTCCACTGCCTATATATTTTTCATGAAACCTTCATTCTTAATTTTTACTTCTACTACTAATATTCTAGTTCCTAGGTACTTAAAATATTTCTTCTCCACCCCACAATAAAACCAAACAGTTTTAGTTGTTTCTTATGCTTCCAGAGCATTCCGGGAAGGCTCAGATTATTTTTTTCTCCATATAAGTAAATGGTAGTATTATACAAACCCAAAAGCAACATACCAATAAGGACACAAACTTTTAGATTGGGGGGGGAGGGTTGGAGGGTGTAGGAGTAATGAGACAGGAGAGGACCTGTATTCTTTTTTTTTTTTTTAAGATTTATTTATGCGTACAAGCACTGGGGTACAGGCCAGAGGTGTGGGGGGGTGAGAGGATTCACCACAGAGAGCGGGAGCAGAACAGGCAGATCAAC
>JAGFMF010011828.1:96290-110382 GCA_019455555.1 Galemys pyrenaicus
TCCCCTCCCTGGCCGGCAGCAGGGATCGAACTCGTGCTGCAGTGGCTGCGGTCTGCTTCATAGTGTGTTGCTTAACCCACTGCGCCACCGGGGAGGCCCGAGGACCTGTATTCTTGCCCAGAAGTCTGAACAGGGATCCTGGGATTCAGATGGCATAAAGCACTTATACTATCAGAAGAGCACTGTGTAAGTCAGAGAGGTGTCAGAGTAAGCAAAGCTAAAAACTTGGGTGGTGATCCAAAGAACTGATTTACCAACAAAACAGAGCAGGTGACCATGTGCTCTAGGATACAACGGACAGGGGCATGTATCACAATCCATGTGCGTACAACCTGGTTGTACTTCACTTTCTATCTGCCCTTAGATGTCTGAGGCTTGTTAAGTTGCCTATTGTATCCTTTCAATAAACCCCTGCTTGACTGGAACAAGTATGACTGAGTTTCTGTTCTCTACAGGCAAAACACTTTATTAAATTTAAAAACTAAGCTCCCACTCCCTACACAGCAAGCAAATTTGGGGGGCTTGAATGGAGAAAGGAAGTGGATGAGACTGCCATGGGAATTGGGCTGTTGATCTGAAGATCAAGATAATCAGTCTGGACACACCCAGGACTAGTCATCCCAACTAATCAATGATGCCTGGAGTATAAATAGAGCCTAGGGACCCTCACACCCTGCACAGCAGACCTCTCCTGTCTCACCCACTGTTTCTCCCAGCAGTATATTCCAATAAACTCACCTGTTCTCCACTCCATCGCTATTGAAGACTTCTATCCCATGCCTCCGGCCTACAACCCAATTCTTTTCCACAACAGTAACCATAGTATAAGGCAGACCATAAGAGGCATAAAAAAAGTATTATATGGTTCAAAGAGAAGGACAAAGCATATCAAATGCAGAATCAAAAAGGTCTCCTGGAAGAAAGGGAACGAACTAGTAATCATAATAATGGTAGTTTGGGATTTTTTAAAAATGTATTTACTAAGAAAAGTAAAATGTTGAACTCCTAAGTCAAATAACAAAAACTAATTTTAGTGGTCCATAAATCTGGTGACAAATGAGTCATATGACTTAGCAACTGACTAGTTACAAGGATGAAAGCAAGAAAATGTTTATAAGAGGGTTTAGTTTTCAATCTAAATGATTTTGAAAATGATGATGCAGTAACAGAAAAATTCACAACAGGTGATTTGAGGAGAGATGTCAAGAGGGGAGGAAAACGCTGTAATGGATATACTGACTTGAGGTAAAGGACAGTAAGTAGAATCCAACTCACTGGGGGACCAGGAGAAAGAGGAACCATTTCAAGTACAGAAAACAAATTCCTCAAAAAAAAAAAAAAAAAAAAAAAAAACCNAAAAAAAATCCAAAAAAAAAAAAAAAAAAAAAAAAAAAAACCTCCTCTAAAAAAGGGAAATAAAAGACACTTCACAATGTCTAGGTTTTTCCTTATATTCAGAAAGATTCCAGTTTCATCTAGATGCTGAATTTCCTGGTCAAAGATCAGGGGACTTTAAAGAATAGAATTTTGGTAGTACTATAGAAGAATATGATTTTTTTCTTTAAAAAACAAAAAACATGGCTTCTCCTCCCAGAAAAATGCACAAATTTTGCTAACAATTTTAGAGAGAGGGCCTCCCTGGTGGCGCAGTAGGTTAAGCAACACACTAAGAAGCAAACCACGGCCACTGCAGCACGAGTTCGATCCCTGCCGCCGGCCAGGGAGAGGACCCACATGGCACAGCAGACCTCTCCTGCCTCGCCCGCTGCTCTCCTCAGCAGTGTGTTTCAGTCAGTCTGCCTGTTCTGCTCCTGGCTCTGTCTCTGGTTGGTCCTCTCACCCCCCTGAACTCTGGCCTGTACCCCAGCTCTTGTATGTATAAATAAATAAATCTTTAAAAAAAAATTTTTAGAGAGATTGTGGGCATTCTGAAGCCCTACGGGGTACCCACACCCAATGTTTAAAAAAGAATGCACGCTGTGGAAGAAAGATGGGAAAGACAAGGTTGGGAAGAAAGGAAGTATCTGCAGAGACCCATCTCCCTCTTTCCTTTCCAAGAAACTGGAGCACAAAGCAGAGCAAGCAGCACCATGGGGAAGAGACAGAGAGCTACAGATTTCACCAACCTTCTCTAAAAGAGGAACTACCTTCATCAGAGACAACTCCCAAAATTAAAAGATTTCTCTGTAATAGTGCAAATATGCTTAACAGAATAAAAGTTCTTTTTAAAGAAACATAGACCTCAAGGAACCGATATTATATCTGATGGTTGTGCATTTGAAGTGAGTCTTGCTGATCTGCAGAACAATGAAGCTGCATTTAGAAAATTCAAGCTAATGACTGAGAATGTTCACGACAAAATCTCTGTGACTAACCTCCATGTCATGGCTTACCCCAGGACAAAACGTGTTCCATGGTCAAAAAATGGGAGCCCATGACTGAAGCTTATGCCAATGTCAACACTACCAATGGTTACTCGCTTCATCTATCCTGTGTTGGTTTTGCCCTGCCCCCATCAGATTCAGAAGACCTCTTACGCTCAGCACCAACAGGTGAAGACAAATGACTTATGTGATGAATAAGCTGACTGCAGACACTACTGGGAAGACAGAGCCTACCAATCGATTTACGTGCTCGGTGGTGTCTTTGTTAGAAAAGTAAAAATGATGAAGAAGCCCAAGTTTGAACTGGGAAAACACATGGCACTTCATGTTAAGGGAGTGGAATGAGAGAGGTGTTATAAGTTGAATGAGTTGATGCAATGTAAGTCACCAATCCGAGAATCTGTTTAAAACTCACTTGCAATGGTAACTTAAAAAAGTCTGATTTGTGATATTTTTAAAAAGAAAAGAGTATCCTTTCAGGATATAAAACAGTAGCATATTTATCAAGGGGTAGTTTCATTTTCAGTAAGAAGCATATTCAAACAGTAATATGCAGACATTCAAATGTCAGTTATCAATTTAAAAGTTTAAAACTATAAAAAATTTATAAACAGCACACTCATATACCATCTTATGCACTATACCCTGGTTGGGAAGCTTTGTATAATTATTTGTCTCTCGACAGAATATTGTGAATAACACTAATTTGGCATATCTAGATTTTCCCAAAAACACAAATAAAGAAAATCTAAGCCAAAGATAATCAAAGAATTATAATACTGAAGTCTTCCTTGTAGTAATTCAGCCCACACTAGCTTCTTAATTTGATTTACTGTAGTACCTATAATCTGTAACATTCTTTTGACCTCACAGTAACAATCATAGCTAATACTCACTGAGCTAATACTATGTGCCAGGCTGTTTTACTTTACATTATCATTATATTTAATCCTCACAGCAAGCCTACAAAGTATCTCTATTAAATTTTTCATTTTAAAGAGGAGGAAACTGAGGTGAGAGAAACTGAGTAACTTTGCAAAGATTTTTTATATATATATAGTTGTTAAATGGAAATTAGAATTTGAAACAGTATGACTTCAGAGCCCATATTGTTAATTACTAGGTTAGACTATATCCTTGCAAGGAAGAAAATACAGTAAAAATTAATGAACATGGATTGTATGCCAGAAGAGACAAGGGTAAGTAGACAGATTTTAAATTAGACTAAGCTCAATTGTGTCACGGTGGTGAGTCACTTATAGGCACAGTCTTGCACTGCTTAACATTTTGGTCAATGATAGACAGACTATAAGTCCGGGAGTTCAAATAGGCTATACCATAGCCTAGGAGTGTAGCATAGGTTATTCCATGGAGGCTTGTATAATTATCACCTTGTGACATCTGTATAGCAATGAAGTCACTTAACAACATCCTTTTCAAAAATTATCCCCAATATTAAGCAAAGTATGACTGTACAGTAAAGGAAGACTACAGCAGAAATAAATTACTTGTATACTGTATACTGACGGGGGCATTTCTCACAGAAATAGCTAGGAAGGTTATCTTAACTTCACATATGCCGCCCAAATAAAAGCAACTGTCTCCAAGCCTATTTGAATTTTTTTATTTAACTTGCTCAAGCGTATAAAGGCTTGCTTAGAAAGGAATGAAATTGGCAAAAATGAAAAACGAATGTTTTAGTATTCTGATTTTGAAATACTGCTTTTCAAGTTCCCGAAGTCATTATGTGTTAAATGTTGTTTTTAATTAAAAGTACTATTTATAAAGTCTTGAATAAGGATTTTTCTAGACATCTGGGTAAGTTTTACCTGCCAAGTCCTGCCATTTGGAACAAAACCTCATAGCTACAACTTCGGTTACAGTATCTACAACAGGCTAATGTCCTGCTGTAATGTCTGAGGGTTTATGTAAGCCAAAACACTCACAAAATACGACAACCAATTGATCAACATAGAAAACATAATGCCTTGAGTGTTGTGGCTTACATTAGACTTCTGAAAGGATTCAAGAGGCAATGTCTAACATTAGCTAACTCGCGTTAATCAACAGTAAATAACAGAACCTGAAATGATACTAACATGAAGATCTATGGCTTGACTTATTGGTACTTCCTAACTGAGCTTCTACAAGCCAGTGTCTGGTCTCTCAGAAATTTTAAGAAGCTAATGCTGAAAATGCATCTGTGCAAACAGAAGAGCTGATACTCTAAAGGTTTTTGCATTCCTAATATCACATAATGATTGTCAGGTGAAATAAACAGTAATTCCTGTAAGTCAACAGTTATAGTTTGAAGAGACTAAAAAAAGATAAAACAGCTCCCTAGAAGTCTGTTACAGCCTTTAGAGTAAAGCTATCCAGTTTCGTAAATTGATCCTAAAACAACTCGGTTCCCACCGCAATCATGCAAGCAACTTCTCAGCAGCTCCCAATATAATGTCCACTAAGTCTTTTACCACAAACCTCAAACCAACCATTCCTTACACTTCTTCAGCTCACAGTATCTCTCCTTTTATAAAAACAAGGGGAGGAGACAGAAAACCTTAGGAAAATAAAAATGTTAGGAAAAGGTGAAAAAGTATGGACAGCCTCTGCACCCAAGGTCTTTTCCTTTCCTCTCATCTCAGTCATCCACCTTCATGTTCTGGATAATACAGGGTTCCTTCACTTTACCAACAACTCAAAATGTCCACTCTCTCACAAATGATAGGGTCCTTGTGTGACCACTCAGTCCCAGCCCTTCTCTCCACACTAATCACTGAAGCCTCGCAGCTCCAGCCTGTCGTGAGTATCATCACGCTCCAAACGCACAAGCCCTCATAAAAGCCCGGTACACGCTATCCCGTCCTCTTCTACAACACATTCCAACCCTCGCGAAACCTTCCCTCACATCAGCTTCCTTTATGGGCTTGCCATATAATTCTTACTACAGTCTCAACGTCCTACTGCCGCAACACTTCCAAGCTCTCATTGCTACACACGATTCCGGCAGTCACACCCTCTCCAGTCTAATTCCTAAACTCCAAACCCCACCCCCTCATTACAATCTCCGAGGCCTCAGCAACCAAGCCAACACCCGCCCCAAACGCGTCACGCCCTCCCGATCCCTTCGGGGTCCCTTCCGCCAGCGGGAAAGGACCCCCGAGGCTCAACGCCCCCCGGTGCCCAGGCCCTCCCCAGTCCCCGCCAACCCCGCCCCGGCCCCTCACCGAGTAGCAGCAGCTTCACTTCTTTGGCCGCTTTCTCCCCGTCCTCTCGCAAGTTGCGGTCGATCATTTTGCTCCGCTCCACCGCCGCCTTGTCTTCGGCGCTCAACGTGCAGCCCATGGCGGCGGCGAGAGAGGGGACCGAGTCCGAGCTCACTCACACACCGCGGCGCGGGCGGCTAGACTGCCTGGAACAGCGTCTACTGCTGGGCGGTGGCCCGCTCCCTCCGCTCCCGGGGGCACCGGAAATCCGGTGTCTACGACACTTCCGGGAACGCCTCCGCGGCGGGTACTGCTCGAGCCCGTCGCGCCAAGGGAGAGGAGGCGCAGCCGGAAGCGGAAGTGCACGGAGGCCGCGGAGGCTAGGCAACGGTCGCGGGAGAGCAAGGCTCTTTTGAGCTCGCTGTGCGCCGCTCGACCTCTTCCCTTTCACCTTTTTGGCCGCCTTATTTGGATAAATGTAGGAAAACTGGGGCCTGGACTTAAGTTCGTGGCGTCCTGGGTCCGCGAGGTCATCCAGCCGTGCCTGGATGGGGTTGGGGATTCCCAAGTAAGAGCTCTCTACCCGCTAAGTAATGTCATCTGGGAATTTCTTACTGGTCAGAAATCCCCTTTGATCGCTGACCGTGCAGACTCTGGGGCCCTGATCCCAAGTGTTGGACACTTTCTCTTTCAGAGTCATGTCGGTCAGATTTATAGTAGGGAACAAACTGCAGAACCTGGGTCCAGACCACGCCTCACAGCGGAGATCTGAAAGACCGATCATACCCAGGTCTTCATCCTTCCCTTTATGCCCCTCCTTGGCCTACCGCCACTCTTCTCAAAATGTAGCCTAGTCCCTGTGCCATCACGTACGAATTTCTGTGGACTGGAGAGTTGCTCTACTTCTGTTTTGGTAAAGGAACTCTTGAAATCACGAGCAGATACTCTGTTACCTGAAAGTTAAGCATGTAGTTCTTCCAGAACCTTTCCGTGCTGCCTTTCTACAGTATAAGCCAGGTTTAGCTCAAACAGATCGACGTGCATTAGGGACACAGGAATCTTACCAAAATTGGTCAATCTCAGCGCCATACCCCAAAAGAAACCAGTGACTCTCCTAAAAATTTCCTGGTGTGGTTAAAAAAAAATAGAGGAAGTTATAGTGACATTTGCCTCTGAACTCTCACATCCCTGAAAATACGTCCCTATGAAGAACCCAGCCTTTTGACTCATAATTCTGGATACTAACGTGAAGGAGGCCCTAAATTACCTTTACTGCTTAATTATCCCATAAGTACTTTCACCAAACATCATAGGAAGGGGAACACTGTAGCCCCTACAACCTTGTAATTATAAGTTATTTTCCTGATAGAATCTAAACTTTATATAAAGTCCCAGTGGAAATGTCTATGTAGTGATGATTCATTAATTAGAGGGGTTTCTTGAGAGCAACTAACCCTTATACATCCCTACTCTTACAGTGCCAGTTCTTCAAAGTGTGAAGTCTCCCACTCAATTCCAAATGCTGCTAGAATAAAAGGGACTGTTTTTCCATAAGCAATACTTAATGGGGAGAAAGGGCAAGAGGAGAGGGAAGTAAAAGCAGTATTTATTAAGTACCTATTTGCTGGGGATGGCTAGGTGCTTCCATGTGTCCTCTCCTAAGCCTCACAACAACCCTGTGAGGCAGGTGATGTTATCCCCATTGGAACAGATGAGGAAATAGACTCAGAGAAATTAAACACCTTTCTCAAACTTACATAGTACATATATCTAACTCCAAATTCACCCTTTTTCTCCAATGCCACTATAAAATTCTTTAGGGGGAGATCTAACAGAAGGTTTCCACCTGGTATTGGGAATTACTCCAGGGTGCAGGAAACAGAACAGGTGCCTCAACCTGTTGGTGGTCAGTGGATTAAAGAAGCCATGTTTTGTTCCACAAAGCTTTCAGAGCTAAGGATTACGTATGAACTTTACTAAGCGATCTTAGGGACTAGAAAACTCCTAGAAGGTGGCCATAGCAGACATTGTTGGGAAAGTTCTCAGCATGATGAAAGAGACGTTTTTATTTCCTTCACAATCGATCTACTTAGGAAAAGTAAATGGCAGATGAACCAGTGAATATCAAATTCTGTAGTAAATGCCAGTGAGATCAGAGTATCAGAAATTACAGATAGCCTGTATTACAGCTTGAATTACAGATATCCTTACTCTTAAAGCTTTCTTCTTTGATGTATTTGAAGAAGGGTCAGAGGGCAAAAGGAAAGGCAAGATAAATTAATAAAATGGCTGCCAAACAATGTTTAAAGCCCTCTCCTTTTCCTCCCGCCTTACCTTCTCCTTTTTCATTGGAGTCACACTGCCACCTGCTGGCGATGCTTAGGGCCTGCTAGCTGATCAGTGATGTTTGTAAGTTTTCCCCTATCTAGGAATGAGATTCCTCTTTTGTGATTTTAAAGGAAGGGGAGAAGGAACACGTCTTTAATCACAAAAGACACTCCTTGATTCATATACTACCTAAGGGATTTTCTCAATGTTATAGGTACTATACTAAAATAAATATGATGATAGGAAGACAGAAACCTAGAAATTTTCCTAGATCTAAAGGGACAAGCCAATTACCCAGGTTCATTTAATAAACTATTTTCTTCCACTAGAGTTTCACTTAACAACCTCCACACTTTCCAGTATGTAGGGTTGTGGTGTTTTGCTGAAGTGGACTGATCTCTAAGAGTTAGAATCATGTATATATTCTTCAATATATTTCTCAAACATTCTGCAGAGCTTTAACAGATGTAACTACTCTGTAAAAATACAAGGTATCTGATCAAATCAGACTATAAATCCCAAAAGCAGTGATCATACATCCTCTGTGTGATTCCCAGAGGATACTGGAGAGTCAACTGTAAGCACTGAATTGTACTGAAGGAGTCGATGTTGATATCAGTATGACTTTATAATAAAAAGTATTTATTGGCTGTTCAAAAGGGAAACTATCCCACTCCCACCAGCCCATCTTTCCCTTTGATACTCAATAAACCAGGAATTTTTTTAAATAAAGACCTCATCACCCACTGGTCCTCCTTCACACCTTAAATGTTAGCTGATTCATTGAGGGAAGTGGGATGGACAGATAGACCCAGGTGGGTGTCCTGTCCAGTTTGCAATTGTTTTGCTACCTTGAAAATACCACCACCGATACCAGTCAACGTAATTCCTACAGTTTCAGTCAGTGAGCAACTGAGCCCAACTCCTGTGCCCTCTCTCCAACCCAGGGCTGCAGATAGAGAAATTTAAGTTGTCACTGAAGCTAATTCTGAGAGCAATGAATGGAAGTAGGGCAGCATTTAATGGACCGTGGAAACCCCACCCTTCACATTCCCAACCTTAGTCTCTTGTACCCGATTGTCCAGGGGGCTGGAGGTGGGTCACTGCCATGAGGAGAGAGATCAGGGAGGCCAGTCCTAAGGAAAAGAAAAGATTTGCAGTATTATTGATCAGGGTGGGTGCCTGGCCTCTCCGTATACAGCCCCCTTAGCAATTCACATGCTAACCTCCTCCTCAGCCAGCCAGCCCCCAACCTTTATACTCCTTCGTCCTAAAAGAAAAGGAGGAAGAGCAATCCTGCTTTATTCTTGTTCTTGCCTCTGCTGAGATCAAGCCCAAGGCTCCTCTCCCAAGTTCGGGAGAGACACAGAAAAATAGAGCAGAGGAATTGTTTCTGGGGAGTGGAGAGAGCTGCAGCCAGCTGCAGTCAGTCGTCTATCCTCTATGCCCAGGTTGCCTCTCCCCCTGCCTCCGGCCAAACTCAGGAAAGGAATATACGCACTTTAAAGGAAACCTCAGTCTAAAACCACAGAAGGGTGTATTAACGAAAAGGGAACAGCTATCGTTTAGCTTTTAAACCTAGCAAAGGGATGAGAAGACACAAGGCATTATCTTACCTTGCTTGGGCACAATTACTGCCCTGGACAATTACACTAAAAAATGAAGTATCCTGAAGGGTCCCCAGAATAACTCCAAACCCGGCCTACTGCTCTGTAGCCTCCAGCTCCTAGCCTTAGGGTTTCCCTGTTTCCCAAGATGTGAGACGTTCACGGGTTGAGAAGCATCATCTCACCTTTGTGACCCTTTACTCTCATCACCATCTCACCAGGTCCCCTCCCATAGTAGTCAAGAATCCCAGCCAAGTCCAGGGCTTTTGCCACATATCCATCCTGTTGGCTCTGTTCCTGATCCAGAAACACTAAGCAAAAGCTGTGTGTAGAGACCCCAGCCCCAGCCCCAGGTAGCTGAGAAAAGATGACCCCTCAAGGTGGTCCTTGCAGTCATAACTGGCCCCCAGCCCCATCTCCCTCCAAGTGTCCAGCAGCCCATCATGATTCCAGTCGAGGAGAGGGGGCAGGACGGAGGTAGCTGTCCGACATGATCATGTCGCTGGTGAGTTGCTGCTCTAGGAACTCAGAGGTCTCCTCTGCTATCTGGCCTGGAATTCGAAAGTCAACAGCAGGTGGCTCCTGCTTGGGGCTGGGTAAAGGCCGCGCACCCCAGGACTCGGTGGCACAGCCTGTCCCCTGAAGGAACTGCAGGAAGTTCTCCTCGATGGAGCCCTCCCTGCTGGGTAGCCGCAGCTCCTCCTCCGGAGCTGACTTGAAGAAGCAGACAAACTGCTTGCTAAGCTCCCCCCGGATCTGCCGGTTGAGACATCCGTAGAAGAAAGGGTTGGAAGTGAAGCAGAAGTAGCCTATCCAGGTCACCACGCTCTCCACCTGCCCGGTGGAGATGGGTTGAGCACTCAGGGCCACGTAGAGGTGGAAAGAAAAGTAGGGCAGCCAACAGAGCAGGAACTGGCCCCCCACGGCCAGCAGGACCACTGCCGCCTTCCCTCCTCCAAACGTCCGATGCGGGGTGGTCTGGGGGGCGCCCGAGCTGGTGACCATAGTTGAACGACTGCTGAGAGACTCGGAGCGTTGACGGGGCGTCTCCATCCACGTGGGCAGTGGCCCGTGCTGCATGGCAGCCACGCGGGCCACTCGGAACATGCTGCAGTAGACCACAAGGATGAGGAGCAAGGGCAACAGGAAGTAAAGGACAGCGAAGACCACCACGAACAGCTGGCAGTAGGCACTGTGGCTCCATTGCAGTGAGCAGCCTGGGGGGATGCTGGGAGCTCCCTCCTCCCAGGAGACCCTTCCCAACACGGGCACAGACGCCATCGCCAAGGCCTTCACCCACACACCCACCAGCACAGAGGCTACCAGCCCCAGGGTCATGCGCACCTCGTAGCGCATGGGGTGGACCACGTAGTAGTAGCGCTCCACGTTGATGGCCGACACCGAGAGAATGGCCAGGCTGACAAAGCATATGCTCAGGAACAAGTAGAGGCGGCAGGCGACCTCCCCGAAGAGGTCATGGTCAAAGAGGGCGGAGCTGGAGAGCATGGCCAGGGGCATGAGGGTCAGGGCAGCCAGCAGGTCCACCAGGCAGAGGTGGAAGACGAAGACAAACTTCCGGAGGGCGGGAGTCTTGGCGATAACAGCCATCACAGCAGCGTTGCCGGCCACGGCGGTCAAGTCCAGCAGGAGCATGAAGAAGAGGGCCACGGATTCTGAAGCCACGTCCCGCAGCCCCACTTCGGGGACCCCGCTGGCAGTAGAAGGGCCTGGGGTTTGAGGGACCCTCCCCAAAGTAGAAGAGTTCCCGGATGACTGGGGGATGGGCGAGGACTCCATGGGGCCGAGAGAGGACACCCAGGGCACCTCCTAGCACAAGCCCATCCCCCATCCTAGTCAGTGACCCTGGGATGGTAAGCCCAGGCCCAGGCTTCCCAGTTCCGGGCGGAAGGAGGTAGGGAAGCAACTCCTGCCGGAGCTGCTAACAGACTTTTGTCACCGGCTTCGAGGCTGGGTGGTCCGTGCTGAGCGTCAGCCCCGTGACTGGACTCCTTTCCGGCAGGAGGTGGGTGCTCCGGGTCCCGCCTTGCTGACCCGGAAGACAGACCAAGAGGCGGGAGCCTCACCCCTCAGCACGCCACCTTCCAAGCGAGAGGGCTCCAGCTTCTCCACCTCCTTTCCTCGCTTCTCCACCGCCCGCTCTCCTGTCAGGGACTGGTCCGCTGAGGTCCCACGCGGGGTCCTACTGAGCTTCTAGATTCCCACTTTCCAAGCTGCTTGTGTCAGTTTCTGCTTGCTTGCCTCTTCCGCGTGCTGGAGCTGTTGGGGGGTAGCAGCACAAGATTGGGTCTCCTGTCCCCCGCCTGGGAATTATGAGCTGTGACTCTTCTGGACTTGGGTTTCCTCATAAAAGCATCTGTAAAATGAAGGAAATAATACCAGCTTCATCACTGTGTTTGGATCGTGTGAGGTTTGTTGATGACAGACGACATGGTAAGTTTTCCGCATGCTAGGCCCCATTCTAAGTGCTCGAGGTAGATTAACAATTTTTTTCTTGCATTGTTGTTCATTTCTGCACAATATTTGATTTCTCCCCTCAGATGTCGTCCCTCTAAATCTCCCACCACCATATCCCCCATGAACCCTCACGATGGTCCCTGTGCTTTTCCTGCCCCAGTTTTGAACCCCTCCTTTCTCCTCCCCTGCTGTTTACCTCAGCTCTAAAGTGAGCCTGCGAGTTCTCTCTCTCTCTTTTGACCTTTGTTTGGTTTCCTTATATTCCTCCTATAAGTGAAACCACTTGATGCTTTTCTTTTTCCTTCTGACTTATTTCACTGAGCATATTCCCTTCTAGCTTTACCATGTTGCTGCAAATGGCATGAGCTTATCCTTTTTGATTGCTGAATAGTATTCCATTGTGTATATACACTACATCTTCTTGATCCATTCATCTGTTTTGGGGCACTTTTTTTAAGCAAAATCTGGTTTTATTACCTTTCGTTATGAGGTGAACCTTACAAGGCTTTTTTGTTTTGTTTTGGTATTTTCGTTACCTTTATTCATTTATTATTATTTTTTAGGTTAATTCATTCTAATCTTCACACAACCCTAGGAAGTGTATGTTCTTTTTTTTTTTTAAGGATTTTATTTATCATACAAGAACTAGGGCACAGGTCAGAGGCTAGGGGGCTAAGAGAATTCACCAGAGACAGAGTGGGGAACAGAACAGGCAGATTGCCTGAAATACACCGCTGAGGGAGCAGCGGGTGAGGCAGGAGAGGTCTGCTGCACCATGTGAATCACCTCCTGGCCAGGGATTGAACTCAGCAGAAGCCCCACAGTGCAGTGCTCAACCCTTGTGCCACCAGGGAGCCCCGGAGTGTCTATTATTCTTATTCCCGTTGTGCATTCCCGTAATCATTACCTAGGGAAGATAAGTAACTTACCGAAAGTCACACAGCTAGTAAGTGGCAAGGTCCGGGTACACGCTTGGGTGGCCTGGCCCCGGGGCCAGCAGTCTCTCCCACCATGCCATGCTGTGCTTCACGGTGCCCTCCACAGCAGCTGCAACGTAACAGGCACTCAATAAATAGCTGTTGAATTTGAGCCATCTCTAAAAATGTCTCTCACTGCTCTGGGCTACACTAGAAAGAGATCACCTGGAAAAGGGAAGGACTCTGCATTCATCTCCTCTGACAGCATCACCCCCGAGATAAAAGCTGCCACTTGGGGAATGTTGAGAAGGAGCAATGAAAAACCGTCCCAGCTGGAAGGGTCCGAGGTGGTCAACTCATCTATTTCAGAGCCGGAAGGGCATTAGTTCCTTGAAAGCCGCCCTTCTCGGCTCCCTCATTAACTGCTCAGGGCCACCCTGCCCTGCAGGTGGAAGCGGAAATGCTCCTGCTCCCACTTCCAGCTCCCCAATCTCTGGCCACTGGAGCTGGCCCCGGGGAGCTCCCTGACCCAGAGCCCCCCTGCCCTGAACTGTTACTGCAGTCACACAACAAGGAGGGAGGAGTGTGCAAGAGGCGGGTAGGTGTGAACGTGGTAGGCGATTGAGATGGTGGGTCAGCATAAACCAGAGAAGAACTGGAAGAAAGTGGCAAAGGAAGAATGGTTTTAGCCTTTCATTTCTCCTGACCAAGTGGCAGATCAAATCTGTCTTATGCGTCTTGTTCTCCATGCTGAGTGTGTACATCAATGAAATGAGTTGCCCAATACAATTCAGTTTTTTTCATTTCCAAATAGCCTCCTTGCATCCAGAGCCCCTCGGTAGAGTGTGTAAAGGAATGCAGATCAGAGGCAAAAGGTGACCCTGCCAAGTCTGAAGGGTTTTCCATAGAAAAGTCACAAGTTCCCCGGATCACAGCTTCCGCATCTGTAAAATGGGTCGCCCTGGATGACTTCCAAGGTTCCCATGTATGGTAACGTTTGATGACTGAGTTCCCAGTTTGCAGGGCGCTCAGGCAGTAGTTGCTTAGTTTAAAAATCCATCATTTCGGGCCTCCCCGGTGGCGCAGTGGGTTAAGCAGCGCACTATGAAGCAAACCGCAGCCACTGCAGCACAAGTTCGATCCCTGCTGCCGGCCAGGGAGGGGACCCACATGGC